>CAUYON010150223.1:0-16051 GCA_963573935.1 Arctocebus calabarensis
GGTCGGGCGTTGTGGCGGGCACCTGTAGTCCCACTACTTGGAAGGCGGAGGCAAGAGACTCGCTTGAGCCCAGGAATTGGAGGTTGCTGTGAGCTGTGATGCCACGGCACTCTATCCAGGGTGACAGCTTGAGGCTCTGTCACCCTGGATAGAGTGCAAAAAACAACACGCCTTCTTCTGGTGCTGTTTCAGGGTTAAACGAAGCAATTTATGTCCTCTGCCCAGCCCTGGGGAGCTGCCAGGATCGGAAGAGAGGGGTCACTGAGGATCAATGAAGGGAGCAGCGAGGGGGCCCAGGACTGCACAGCCCTAACGTCCCCTGGAAGGAATCAGCAGAAGTCGAGAAGGAGAGTGATAAAGGGACGGGGTGCAGAGGGTTACAGGGTGCGGGCGGCCTGGGAGGAGAGAGCGAGGGCAGCTAGTGCAAACCAGATGGCACCCTAGGGCTGGGCCCCTTCCGGAGGCTGGGAGTGGCCGGCAGAGGCTGTGTCCCCACAGCTTGGGTGTTCTTCACTCAGATCCCTGGAGGCTGGCAATGGTCTCTGCCCAGACTCTCCCGGGTGCTTGGGGTCAGCTCGCACCTTCCCCCTCCGCTGCCCTGTGAGGGCTGTGCTTGCAACTTTATCCAGAATGTCACATATTAATTGGGTAGAGTGAGACGACAGACACAGCTACCTGGAAAGAAGAGTTCATTATTTACAGTTCCTGAGAGGAGGGGCCCGGCAGGCTGGCCACAGGGAGAAAGCGGAAGCGGGAGCCAGGCCGCGCCTCTACTGGGGTTTTCTCAGGGTGAAGTGGCTTGGCCCTGGGTGGTTTGGATAATCACAGGGGCTCCAGTGCTCCCTGCTTGGCCTGGTTCTGGTTCTGGGGTGACTGCATCCTGCCCCAGGAGACTGTGGTGTGTGTGAGTTAGAAAAAGAGTGGCGTCCACACTGGTCCATTTGCCTCTGAAAGTGTGTTCTGTCGCTGCAACTGGGAGTGAGCTACCCCAGGGAGGGGCTGGTTTCCTCCCTAGGTCTATATGAGCCCAACACGTGCAAGCATCGCAAGTTATAGACAGTAGTGAGCACGATCAACACGGGCTACAGCCAGGGCTCCTATGTCTCTGGCTTTTGGGGTGGGGCAGGAGGGGTGCTCTGGGAGCTCAGAGGAGGAGAACACAGTCAGGTGGTGACTCCCTGCCCCCTCCCTCCCTGTCTGTGTCACTCAGCTGGCAGTCACTGCTTCTCCGGGTGGGCTCCTCAGCACGACTTTCCCCTGGCTTTCTGCAGCCGCCCCTCCCTCATTTCTCCTGGGCTACTGCACCATTCCTCACGAGCCCCAGAACCCGGCCCATATTGCAGGGGAAAAATATTTCCCACCCCTCCTTGAGTTATCCTAATTTGAGTGTGCCATCTGTTTCCCATGGAGACCTTAGTACAGTGGTTCTCAACCTGAGGGTCGCAACCCACAGGAACTGTACTAAAGGGTTGTGGCATTAGGAAGGGTTGCCCTGTCTTAGTAGTACCTGAGCTAGTCCCAGGAACAGACCCCAAGGCCCTCAGAGTGGAGCCCGAATGAGTTGTAGGATATCCAGGGACCACAGGGTGACCTCCTACCTGGGGACAGGATACCGTGGTGATCACGTCTCATCACAGTCTGAGCAGGGGCAGCACGAGAGACGGGTGCAGGTGGAAGGCCAGGTCCTGGGAGAATGAGTGGCTGTGGCACTTAGTTGCTATGGCAACGGTAATGATAATGCTCATGATTGTGGAGTCCTCTAGCTTCTACTTACCACCCAGCAAGCTTGCAGCAGGAAAAAGAGAAATCAACAATATAAACATTCAATTAAGAGCACGTGTACAGAGCCAGCTCTCAGGACAGATGTGTGAGGTTCCAGGTTCCAGGAGTGGACTGAGGCTTGTAGGGGCAGCACAGGTAAACACTCAGCCTGAGCTCCTCCTAAGGCGAGGGGCCTCCTGAGCACGGGACAGGGGTGGGGGGGGACTTCCCTTCACAACAGGAGCAGCCTCTCTGTTAAAACAATAACAAGCTAATTCGAGTGTGCCAGCTTTCCCTCTGGTCCCCCAGCCTGCCTGTCACAGGCCTGCCACCCCTTCCTGAGAAGACTTTCTACTCCGATCCCCCATCCCCCAGTTACTCTCCTCACCTCACTCTGCTGTCATTGTTTTCTGGTTTTGTTCATTTGTTTTTCAATAGCTGAAGAACCATCAGCACAGCTGGACACTGTCCTGTGTGGTGCCTGTGGGTGTCTCTTGCTGTTCATCCGGTCCTGCTCTCTGTGCCCAGAGCAGCGGGGACTGGAGGTGCCTGCTCGTGTTACCGAATAAAAGACTCAATAAGTGAATGTTTATGAGTGATGTCACTCCAGACTCCTCTGTGTGGTCTTTGAAATATTGTTTCACCCTTCCTGGGAGCAGGCAGCCGGGGTTCTGGTCTGGGGGTGACATGAGGAAAGCCAAGTTCTTGGGGAGCTCACGAGGGGACGGGGTGGTTGCGTTCACTGGGGGACTTTTCTGCTCACCCAGGTGGGGAGGTTGGGATCTACTCCAGAATGGCAGTGGGGGAGGAACACGTGTGAGATGCCTGTGGGGGAGAGCCAGAAGGGGGAGTATGAGAGAGAGGGGCACCACAAGACAGCTCCGGGAGCCAGCCGAGTGTCCGGCAGGATGGTGGACACAAGGTCAGTAGGGTGGGGTCTGCGTTAGGCATCTTTGGTCAGCTCCCCACCATCTTTTCTGCCCTACCTGATTCCAGCGATGGCTCTGGGGAGAAGGACACTGACTTTGATCAGCTTTGTCCTGATGGCAGCTCATCCCAATGGACTGCCACCCCTAATTTCTAATATGTGGCATTTCATTTCTGCCTGGGCACCCCCAGAGTTTATGAGAGCTGACACCCCATGGAGCAACCCTCAGCCATGGGCGATGGGAGCTGGTGGGTACGCGCTGTCTCTTTCTTCCCTGGGATGGACAATTCAGAGACATTCCATTCTCTGCTCATGTCCTGCTGGGAGGGGCCAGCTCGCTGTCCCACTGTCACCTAGACGTCACGCTGTCACATTAACTGTGTCGGCTTCTCCCCCTTCCCTGCTGACTGTCCCTAGAGACACACTGGTTGCCTGGTTGGGGTCCCAGCACAAACTCCCTGCACACATCCGTCTCTGGGGCTGTAATTCCAGTGGGGAAGAGGCTGCACCCGGACAGGGCGCTGTCGGTGGGACACGCTGTGGTTCTGAGAGTGCCGAGTCTGTTACAATCCTGGGCACCTGCCACACGCTGAGCAGGTCATCTGGCCAGTGCAACAGGGTGTGGGCCCAATATGACACCCCATATGGAGAGCTGTGACCAGAGTGGATGTGTTCCCTAAGAGAGTGAGCACAAGGGAGACGGGCCGAGAGCGGCACTGCTGGGATCCACCACGGCGGGCTGTGTCGGGAAGGTCGGAGATGTGGTTTCTGGCCTTACAGGGCTTGCAGACCAGGGTGGGAG
Organism: Arctocebus calabarensis; assembly: GCA_963573935.1. Taxonomy (NCBI): domain Eukaryota; kingdom Metazoa; phylum Chordata; class Mammalia; order Primates; family Lorisidae; genus Arctocebus; species Arctocebus calabarensis. Next base: position 3,492 of record CAUYON010150223.1, read on the forward strand.
GCTCACTCGAACACAGGGCAGCCCCCAGGACAAGGCAGAAACAGAGGCCTGTGAGGAGCAAGTGATCACCGGGACCCCAGAGGCCACGGTCTGCTCCCCAGTGAGTCTTCCCCGGCCCCTCTCCACCTGCAACAGGCTCTTCACTGAGATCCCCCTGAGTCTCCATCCAGCCCCATCTTGTCACTTTTCCCTTTCACCTTCCGTGGTTTGCTTCCTTTCCCCTGGCACTTGCCTTACCTCTCTGCACGGATGTCCGGCTCCTCAGCTCGCGGCCTCCCTGCGTGCATGTCCAGCTCCTCACCTCTTGCTCAGTTCCTATGGTTTGTGTCCCACCACCTTAACCTTCATCCCAGCCAGCCCGACTCCCTAGCACTTTGCAACTCAATAGACCTCTGTGTACTTTATGGGATAAGGGACCAGGCAGGAGGAAAAGGGGAAGGAGGAAATAGCAGAGATGAGCAGGTCGGAGACTGAGGCAGGAGTGGGCAGGACAGCTGCCTCAGGACAGGTGGGTGCGGAAGGTGGGGTGAGGGTCAGATGCCTCCAACAGGGATGTAACTAGGAGTCATACAGAGGAGAGGCCACAGGGTCTAGATCCATAAATCCTCATGGGCCTTGTAGAAGCTCCTGTCCATTGCTCATATCCTGTCTATTCCTGTGAGTCACCACTGAATGTGCTGTGACTCCCACCTGATCACTTCACTTGGGTCATGATCCTGAACTTCAGATCTGCATGGTCCACTGCCCCTTGGGAAACTACACATGGGCACTTCACAGGGACTTCAGATTACACATGGTCAAGGTGAAACTCACCATCGCCTCCTCCAGGAAGCCTCCCAGGAGTCCCCTTCCAGCAGAGCTATGCTCTGTCTACCTCTACATTGTGCCCATCACTGCACCTTCCTTATTTGCCATGGGTCTGTCTTCCTACCCAACAGTGAGCTTCTCGAAGACAGGAGACTTGGGTGGGCCACTCTGCTGCTCCCTCGCCCAGCACAGTGCCCGCTGCCAGGTGCCAGCCCAGACTCATCAAAGAATTGTTAAATGAAAACGCAAACATGAAATATTGTGATGAATGGGAAGAGGGGCCAATTAAGTTAGCCATTGTTTCACAACAAAGCATGGGCTTATGCAGATGTAAATGGGGTGTAGAAGGGCCATAGGGACACAAGGGCCCACGTGGGCATCGCATTCAGCATTTCAAAGCATCCCCCTAGGGAGGAGTTGGGAGCAGAGGTTTTACCTGGGTGTGGTGGAGGTAATGATGCATCTGGTCTGATTTCATTGGACATAATTCCAGGCCAGCTCAGCCTGACCTGGTGCCAGCTCCTGCCTTCTCGCCCAGGTCTTGCTCTGTTCTGCGTGCGTGCGTGTGTGTGTCTTGACCGCCAGGACAGCCCTGTGAGCTGATCAGAGCTACTCTTAGTCCTCACCCCATGTTAGAGAGGATGGCCACAAGGTCTCAGAGTCCATGAGTCAGAACTTGACTTGTAATTCTGTCTGATGAAGTATTTCCTTCCACTGGGGGGTGCTGGCCTCCGAATCACTGATAGGCTGACCACACCCAGTCAGCTATGCTGCACCCAGGGACCTGAGGCAGGGAGATGGCACCCTGCTCCTCAGGGAAGGTTCCAAGCCACCACCCTCCCCTCCACCTTCTGATTGCCCAGGTCCGGCGCCCCAGTGCTTGGTTACAATGATTTCTCTGTCTGCTCTACAATGTGCTCTGACTCCACACGTGTCTTCATCTAGTGAGATGCTGGGCTCATCGTGTGGGAAATCTCTGAAGGGCCCAGGGGTAATGATTTGGAAGATCGGCTAAAAAGCCCCAAGGCGACCCCACTTTAGGTGTTGCCGTCCCTTGCGGTCAGGTGTGTGTGGCTGCCTTCCATGACTTTGAATTCGGCTAGAAGTCAGACGCAGCTGATGCAAATAGTTTGAATGCCATTAAAATGGCATTATCTCTCTTTATTAAGAGATCCTTACTCAAAAATATTCACCCATGAAATAAAATATACCTGCCAGATACAGTCCACAGATCTAACTTGTGTGTGGGGGTGTGTGTGTGTCTGGGGAGCCTCCTAATGGTCTAGACACTACACTGAAAAGGTCACCTCCAGGGAGGTCCAGCAATCTCCGTGGTGACATCTCATATGACACTGGGGTCAGAGAAGGTCACACTTAAGCCCAACAAAGGAGGGCTGCCTAGATCCCTGGCGCAGGTCAGAAGGAACCGCTGCACGGCCGCAGAGGAGGGAGTTGCAGACAGCCAGCTGAAATCCCTAACCTTGTCCCGTTCCTTCCTGCAGGAATCCGCGTGTTTGGAAATTTGCTTCCTCCTAACATCAGAGCCCAGGACTGCAGGCAGAACAGACCTTCCTGCCAGTGCAGACATGGCGTGTTTCCGTGAGCCCGTGTGGAGGTAGCTGGCCCATGTCCAGGGCGCAGCCTCGGCCACTGCCGTGTCTGTAACAGGCTGGGGCTGACTGGCGCGGACAACGGGGCTCATTTTCACGGCGGCTGTTCCTTGTGGACAATCAGGAGCTTGTGCTGCAGAAGGCACTTTGCATTCACATTGGTTATTTATTCACACTGATGACTCCCAGCCCTGGGGTTGTCACCCCTCTTTTACACATGGGGTATCTGAGCTCAAAGAGTCTGAGCACTGTGCCCAGGGCTACCGTGGGAAACCTAGCAAAGTGGGGTTAAAACCCAGGTGTGTCTTAATCCAAAACCTCTGCTGTCCCCACGACAGGTGTCCCTCTTCTGTGCTGGCCTCATTCTTAGTTACCAGTTTTCTCCGATATTTGCCTGTTAACTTTTCCCTTCTCTTTTTTTCCTGCATTGTTTATTTATTTTATTATTATTATTATTTTAGAGTCTCACTCTGTCACCCTGGGTAAAGTGCCGTGGCATCATAGCTCACAGCAACCTCAAACTCCTGGGCTCAAGTGATCCTCCTGCCTCAGCTTCCTGAGTAGCTAGGACTACAGGTGCCCACCACACCTGGCTAGTTTATCTATTTTTAGTAGACATGGGGTCTCACTCTTGCTCAGGCTGGTCTCAAACTCCTGATCAAAATCAATCCTCCCACCTTACCCTCCCCGAGTGCTAAGATTACAGGCGTGAGCCACTGTGCCTAGCTATTTTCTCAGAACTTTGAATATTTCTACTATGGTGTAGGAAATTGGGGTAGGGGCATATAACACCCCAAATGTCTTGATTCTGTTAATTTAGCCAACAGGTTTATTTCACAATCCCAGAACGATGATTTGACACATAAGTTCATGTGTCTACTGTAGTTCTTTTTTTTTTTTCAACAGATTTTTTATTTTTTTTATTAAGTCATAAACACATAGATCATGTATACATTAACGCATTTATGGAGTACAATGTGCTGATTTCATATAGAATTAGGAATGCTTACATCACACTAGTTAATATATACCTCATCTCCTTTACTTATTGTGTGAAGACATTTATACTCTATACTAATAGATCCGACATGTACCCTTGCATTTGGCACCATAGGTGTGATCCCACCATTCACCCTCCCTCGATCTTAATGAGTTGATGGGCTTAATTGATGAGTGGTCAGTGAAGACAGATAAGTCAGCTGTTAGTAGATGTAATTAAAACATTTCTAGAGCATGTAATTTACGGGAACACACGATCGAGTTGGTGTGCTAGGTGCTGCCCCTATCTGAAGGGCACTGGGCGGGGCCCGATCCTCTGCTCTGTTCTGTGGACACAGAACTTGCAGGGTCCCCACGCAGCTCCTGGTGCTGTGGGCCCCTCTGCCTCTGCCGCCCCTGCGTGAGTCCTCTGGGCTGTGTTCACCCCACTGCTCCCCAACACGTGGGCTAACATGCTCCCCTGTGCACCTGTAGTCTCCCCAGTCAGGGGACACCGCCTTCCCCACCTGTGTGTATTAGTTTCCTGTTGCTGCTGTAACCAATTAGCACAAGTTTAGTGCCTTAAAAACACGTGTTATTTTACAGTTCTATAGGTCAGAAGTCCAAAGCGGGTTTCACTGAGCTAAAAGGTGTCAGCTCCCTCTGAGGTACTGAGGGGAGGACTCATTTCCTTTCCGACTTTTGGGGGCCACCTTGACTCGGGTCCCTTCCTCCTTCAGCACCACTGGCCCTGACCAGCTGCATCTCTCGCCCACTGAGTCACTCCGGCTTCCATCCTCACCCCCCTGACTTGTTCCCCTGCCTCCCTCTGACCAGGGCCTCTGTAGACCCTCTTACCGGGGTGACCCAGGATAACCTTCCTTCTGCCGTGTGAGGTCACACAGGCAGAGCCACCTGGGGGCTGTGGTTCTGTTACCTACACCGTGTGAACTTGGCCGCCTCATTTCATCCCAGAGCTTTTGCCAAGCCACTGCGGGCAGAGCTTACCTCAGCAACCGCTGCCCTGCTTCACACATCTCAGACACGATGAATTCGGCTGTGTCCCCCTGTCCCCCGATGGCACGCCTGGTGTCCCTGCTGAGCCCTGCACTGAGTGGGAGGACCACCCTCTGTCCTGCCAGGATGATATGCATCTGACCTGGGAACTCCAGGACACAGGGACTGCCAAGGCTCAGAGGGGTGGGTCTAAAGGTGGAAGGACCAGCTGAGGCCGTGCCTCCCATCCACTGCCCGGGCCTGGCAGGGTGGGCACCGGCCTAAGCCTGCCCTCAGCTGAGCAAGATCCAGACTGGTAGTTTTACTTTCCAATGCCAGGTTGCCTTGAGGTCCCTAAGACAGGAAGACCAAGCTGGCTGAGGACAGGTGGGGTCGGGGCTCCAAGGCCAGACCTGCGTGTCTGGACAAAGCTGCCCCTGGCTGGAGGTATCCTCCCGGCTGGTATCTGTCGTGGGCTCCATCATGGCTCAAGCCTCTATGTGCATCTCGTAAGCCCACCTCTCTGCAGCCAGTGCCCACAGGGCAGGGCAGCAGCAAGCATGCCCTCTCCAGGCCACGTCCACGCCCTCTGCTCTTTGCTCTGTCTTTGGGTTAGGGCAGTTTAAACCCCAAAGGCAGGCTTTAAAAAAACGTGCTCAGAGAGAATGAGATTTTAGGTCTACGGTTATAAAAGGCCTAAGGGCAGAGACCTACAGGAACCTCCGAACACAGGAAATCGATTCTCCCCAGTCACATGGACTGGCTGCAGGTGGCCCATGGTGGGCTGGCTGTGGGTGGCCGATGACAGGCTTCTCCTAGACAACCCAGCAGTGCAGTTACAGGAGCTCACTTGCTCTCAGGCTGGGTTTGCTCCATGACGTCCCCAGGGCTGAGCCCACCCTGCCCGCCTACACAGATGAGAGCTCAGCAAACCCGAGGTCTGTAACTGGACCCTCCGGGGCCTCCTGCCAGGCTCCTGTTGGCCTTTGGCCTTCTGCAGACCATGCTGGGAGCCTCTGAAGACCTCAGATCACATGAGCTTCCTTGAAGGAATGCAGACCACAACATCGAGCTGTGACCACTCTGCTGGGCCCACTTCTCACAACAGACCGCAGACCCCTGGGGGTAGAGCCAGTGCCTGGCTCCTCAGCTCCCCCATCAGTTCTAGGTCAGTTGTCAGCACACTTTTCCTATTAAGAACAGATGATACGTGTTTTTTGGTGACAAGGCCTTGATGGCAGAGATTCTGCACAAGTAAACAAGCGAGTGTGGCTGGCTCCTGCCAGCTGCCTTTATAAGAACAAGCGTGGCAGGATCTGGTCTGGAGCTGGTGGTCGGCGCCTCCCTATTCTAATGTGTACAGGGGGTCCACGACCACACCACCCGAATAGCCCTTTAGTTTGTGACCTGGGCGTCATGAAGGTGCCTCTCATATGGGAATGCAGAGAAAGTTCCGGAGGCCTGTAGGACCCACAGCTCAGAACCTGGCAGACAGCAGGTGCTGACACTGAGGGGCCAGGTGCCCTGCAGTTCCGCACTCCTCTTTGTCAGCCACCCAGCAGGGACTGTCCTCTGGCCTCTCCCAACTGCTTGGAAAGTTTGATGGTTAGACTGAATCAGTATTGGTGGTTCAACAACAGATTCATTCACCCCTCAGATGAGCCAGTGATTCCCGAACATGGTCAGCCAGAGGAAGGGGAAGGTCCTGCTGGTGCCTCTGTTCTGTGACTTTCCATCCCCCCCCATCACCATCCATTTCCCACTTTGGCCACCGACCCGCCTCTCACCTGACCCAGGTCATCGTTCCTGGAGGCCGCCAGGGTGATCTTTCCACAGTGCAATTCTAAGGCAGGTGTCACCACTCAGCGGCTTCTGCAACCCCCCCCCCCAGTCTTCTTTAGGCCCCTTATTGGTGGGAAAATGGGCTGGAAGTATGTACACCAGAACCTCAGCTGGTTGTTCCCGTGGGGGACTCAGAGGACAGAGCTGGGGCCACACATCTTTATGTGCATCTGTGTCTCCTGAATTTGTCAGTCACGCTAGGTTAGTTTTCCACTGCTGAGTACCAATCACCACTAAACTGAGCACTTAGAAGAGTAAACACTTATCCTCACACAGTTCCTGTGCACCAGCAGTGCTCCAGCAGCCAAGCTGGAGGTTCTGAGTCAAGGGCGTCACGACAGCGGTGGCCAGGGCACAGCATGGGCTTCGCCTCTGTGCCCTGTGCACAGTGGAGTGGGCAGCAGTGGGACATGAGGCAGAGTTCCCGGGTAGCAGAGAGAAGGGCGAGCTACCAGGAACCATGCAAGGAAGAGTATGGGTGATGTCCAGCAAGGAGATGGCACTCGGGCCTGGGGGAGCAGGGTGCGGGGCCAGGCACCCTGGGCTGAGGACTTGCCAGAGATGCAAGATCTTGATAAAGCAAGGAAGGTGTCAGCCCCGCCACCACCTTTCCACCCTTCCCCAGTTTCCTTAGCTGAACAGCTCTGCTCATGCTGTGAACCTCATGGATGGACCACACAGGTGCGGTCAGCTGCTGAGCCCCCACTGGCTTATTTCCTGGTGCCTGCTTTTGCTGAAAGGGTCCCCAGCTTTCATCTGTGTTGTCAAGGTTATGGGGCTAAGAGCCACTGAACTCAGCTTTCCATTTCATGAGGGGGCCACTGTTTTCAGTATTAACTCCCAGGCCACCCCACGTAAACGTGCATCTATTGACATTACCGTTGAATGACTCCTGCCGCAGAAACATCTCTGTAAGTGCTGGGTCCTTGGGCGCAGGAGGGTGGGAGCTGGAAAATGGTTCTTGGTGAAAGCTTTCACCCACTGGCCGTCCCCTCCTCTCCTGCTGGGAGTGGCAGAGCTGGGGACTGCCGGCACGTGGGGCTGTGCTGAGGGCCACTCCAATGCCTCAGCACAGCCAGGAGGCGCTGGTGATGCCCTCCCACACTCTCCAGGGCTGGCCTGGCACCGCCAGGAGGTCACTGGATTTTAATTTCAAAACAGTCTTAGGAGGCGGGTCCATAATTCTTACATCAATTTTACAGATAAAGAAGTGGAAGCTCAGGTTTACTGGTTGTAACAACTCTCACTTTATTCCCGATTGCAGGAAGCTGAGGAGGAGGTGAAATTTCGACTCTGAGCGGGCGACTTTGCTCTCAGTCACGCGAATCTCCAGCCGCTCCCAGCCATCGCCTGCATCACTTCCCTTTTCCCACCGTCACGTTGCCTGTGAATCCTCACGATTCCTGATGCCTCCACGATCACTGCTAGAAACTCAAGTAACAGGAAGTGCAGGGGGGAGGGAAGACACGTCGTGGGTTATTTCTGCGGACCCTGAGCTCCTGGAGCACTTGAGATGTCCCTCATCAGGCCGAGCAGGCTTTTCTCTGCCCCACGTCTTCCCCTACACGGTGACGGCACCGTCAGACGTGTCCACGCCCACATCTGAGCACCCTCTTCAGAGAACACTGTGACGTGGACCGTGATGTGTTTCCCTGCCCACGAGCGCCGAGTTCACGATTATTTTGGGTTTCTTAGAGATGCTGAACCCTCCCTATTTCTTCTCTGCCAAAATTTCTGACTTCGCCCGCGGGGAGCAGAAAGGGTGTCTCACTCACAGCTGGAGGACTTCCCGCTCTGCTCCTACCTGCCAGAGACCCTCTATTCCTGTGTTAGACAAGATTAAAAACCCTCATTTCTAAGCAGAGGGTTTTATAGACTAGACTAAGCAATGCACACTCATTGGGATTTTTATGAAACACAAAACTTCTTACTCCCCTGAAGGCAAATACTGAGAACCATGCAGTTCCATCCGGCAGCCCCCTGCCCCCCACACATAGGAATTGCCTGTTGTTTAGGTGACCGCTTTTAACTCTCTGTTTTTCCTTTGGTATTTATTGCTATATTTTCAAGGAACATGGTTTTTACTGACACGTCTTGATTTCTTTTTCAGTATTTGCCTTTATCTATTGGCTTTAAAAAAGCTGTAACTTACCACCTTTCTGTTTCTAAGTGTGCAGTTCAGAGGTACTAAGCGTATTTCTATTACCCGCCCCTTTCTGGTTCTACTTCTCTGCGGCTCTCCTAACCTGCATGCAGGGCCCCTCTCTGCAGAGCTGTGGTAGGTCCACTGGAGTCACACTCAGGACCCACAGTACCGTGACTGTGGGACAGCTACCCAGAGCCAGCCATGTGGGTCCCCTCCCTGCCCTTCTTTTTCTCTTACAGTGTGACAAACACACCAGGGTCTCTGTCACCCTCATGTCTTGAGCCTCTCTCCCAGGGCCTCTCGCCACCTGTCTGGCCTGGTTTCTGCTGTGGTGGCTGCCGCCTGGATGGTGTCTTGGGAGGGCGCGTGGCCATCACTCGAGGAGGCCTTCCTGGGCCTCTCCCTTGGGTAGGACCCTATGTCGTATGGCTGTCATGACGCGTTCTTTCTTGGTCCAGGAGTGTTCAACCTGTAGCCCAGAGGCCTCCTGTGAATCATTTGAGGACCATTTTGCTTATCTGTGGTGTGGGATATTGTGAAAAGGAAACACTGAACTCTTTTTGTTTTTCGGCTCATCAGCTTTCGTTAGTGTTTGTGTATTTACTCTGTGGCCCAAGGCAACTCTTATTCTTCCAATGTGCTGCAGAGAAGAAAAATAGTTGGATGTCCCATTTCACCCCTCCAGGATGGAGCTCATCTTCTAGCAGCTTCCTGAGAAGGAAAGGGTAAGAGGTGAACTTCCTGAGACCTTGCGGGTCAAGGCAGCTTCCTTCCACCCTCACAGCATGGCGAGTGTGGCTGGGCACAGAGTTCTAGGTTGGAGGGAGTTGTCTCTGCCTCTGTGTCATGGCTATGGATGTGGGTTCAGTCCTTGCTCATGAGTCCAGGTCCTTTGCAGGTGATATGCCCCCTCAGAAGGCACTGGGCCTCTCTTTGTCCTTCCCGTTCTGAAATTTTCCCTTGACCTAGGTCTGTTTTCCTTCCCTGCCCTGGGCACTTGGTGGGTCCTTATTGTCAAACTCGTAGTCTTAATTCTTGAAAGTTTTCTGGAATTATTTTCTCATTTTTATTTTTGTCTCATTCCTTTCTTTCTGAAATCCTTAGTGGAATGTTAATCTTCATGATTTTATCCTCTAACTTCCTAGTTTTTTTCTTTACCGATTTTCATCTCTTCATTGTTCTGTTTTCTGGGCAATATTCTCAGCCATGTCTTCCATGTCTTCTATCATCTTTTTGCTTGCAAGATTCTATTTTGCTCTTGAATTTTTTTTTTTTTCCTGGCCTGGTATTCATTTCCTCCCTCCTTCCCTTCCTTCTTTCCTTTCTTTTATATTCCTTTTCTGAAAGTTGATTTTGGTTCTTGAGTGACACATATAGATTTCTTATCTTATTACAGGGACCACTATATTTTGCTTTCTTCTTTTTGTATATTTCTTTGTGTGTGTGTGTGCATTTCTTCAGCTTAGACTGTCTTTCACGCCCTCCTCTTTGTTTTTGGTTATAAGTCTCTAATTTATGTTAGGTACTTTTCCCAAATGCATAATGACCCATGGCTTCTCATTCTTATTTAAAATCTAGATATTTAAAAGTAGGAAGATGTGTGCGTGTGTCATATGCTGGGTTTGGAGGTGGGAGTGCTTGGTGATAGTGGGATTCTGTCCATCCCATGGCCAACATGCTTTAGAGTGGTCGAGATTATCTCCAATTCCTAGCTTTACAGTCATATTTCTTTAAAAATTAAATTTTATTTTTATCAAAGTTTACCTGTACATAATTTTTTAAATTTGTTTAAATAAAAACTAATTCTTCCCCTTTTCCTACATGTGCACCTTGCTCTTTCCAGCTGTATTTAGTTCTCCTTTCAGCATCAACGTCCTCTTCTCCATTTGATGGTGAGTGTTATAAATTGACTTCCCATCACAAGAGATGAAGGTTTAGCTCAAGTTCATAGCTCTGCCACTCTGGTCCTCCTCCAGACATATGCCGACACCCTCTCCCCCCACAATATTAACTACATGGCTGTTCTGTTTAATCTCTGTTTGAATTATCATGGCTCTGTAAATATTATTTGCAGGCAAGCCACACAATATAGTATTCTGATTATTTTCTTTGCTACAACTTATTTTGCTGGAAGTTAAGCATTGCTTCACATTTTTGTGCTCCTATCGCTAATTCAGCCTGAAGTGGTCTAATGGTTGTCATACATTACAAAAGTTGTCATACATCAGACACATTAGGTGTTTTAGCTATTTGATATTTTTCTTGGAGCCCTTGACCCTCCTGTCCCAGTCCAAAGTGTATGCTACCCAGATTGGGCACGGCTGCTGACCTGGGGCTTCTCTTCACTGTTTGCCTGAGAATTCATCTACGTCCCTGCTTCAGCTCACCCCCTGCTTCATACATCCCAATGCTCCCTTTTGCTTGGGGCTAGCCCTTCCCTTTTGGTGGAGTATACTCACTGTAGGCCCTGAAAAATACCATCTGTCATGATGTGTGAAGGAAAAATTGTGTCACCTTGCATGTCTGGAAACGCCTTTATTATATCCAAAGGCTAGACTGATATTTTGGTAAGGTAGGGAATTTTAAACTAGAAACCTCTGCGTTTGGCGCATTGAGTCCCAGTTTCTGGTTTCAGTGTTGGGAAGAGCCCTTCTCAGATCTTGCACACACGACCCCCTGTATTAGAATGTTTTGGGGAGTTTGGGGAAGGTTTTAGAAGATTCCTTTGATCCTAGGTGTTCTAAAATTCTATGATGTGTCTAGATTTATCTTTTATTATTCTTATTATTTATTCATTGGGCTGGGCCTTTTCATTCTGGAAGCTTCTTTCAGTTCAGGGATATTTTCTAATACTGTTTAAAAATGACTTTCTCTGCTTCATTCACTTTATCTTTTCTTCCTATAATTGTCCTTAGTTGAATGATGAACCTCTTAGATTGATCCTCTAACATTTTTATTTAAAAATCTTTCAGTCTTAGAATCTTGGATTCTGTTTTCTAGAAGAATTCTTGAATTTTATCTTCCAACTTTTCTATTAAAAATTTTAATTCCCCCACATTAACTTTCAATTTCTAAGGGGGTCACCCATTTTAGCCCCAAAGATTTAAAAATCTTTTTTGTAGAAAATAGGATTCTGTTTTTGCATTTCTTTGAACTACTCCCCACCCCTGACCATTACTATCCTTCGGAAGCCTCATTGCTTCCCTGTGCTGTCCTTGTCTGCACGGGTCTCTTCCTTCTTATAGGATATACATAAATGTTTGCTTTTAGCCTAAAAACCCCCCAAACAAACAAAAAACAAGGGTGTCCTTAAGATGTCAGCTGGAAGTACTGTCATCTGCAGGCTCGAGGGAGCAGACAGCCCACGTCCACACTCACACTCAGTGGCGGGAGACATCAGTTCCTTGCAGGCTGTTTGCTGAGGCCCCAGCTCCTGGGCACGTGGCTCTCTCCATGGGGCTGTGTAAGTATCTTCATGACAGGGCAGCTGGCTTCCCTGGGATGGATGATCCCAGAGAGAGCAAGAAACAAGCTGTGATGCCTTTTATGACCTGGCACTGGTGGTCACACATCATCACTCCTGTCATGTTCTTTGCTGTGCAGAGTGTCACTAGGTCTAGCCCACATTCAAGAGGAAGAGGATTAAGCCTTGTGGAGAGACTTAAAATCACCACACATTTGTGTGCTCATTATAGGATCTCAGAGAAGACCATCATCTCCCCTCAGCTTCAGGTTTTAACTGTAAGAGGAGAATGACAATACCCAATTCCTAGGAATGCTAGCAATTAAATAAATTCACACATGGGACAGAGGTGTCACTCAGCGCAGAGAAGGTCCTCTACCCCACCAATGGCCAGGCCTAGCTGCTCACACCCCTGCTGTCCGGCTCCTCACCGTGTTCCCTCTGCCTGTGAGGCCCACTCTTAGGACATTCTTACTATTACTGGCAATTATAACTTTTATTCTACCTATGCCACTGAAAGACTTTAAATCCAAAAGAGCTAATTTTTCAAATAGTCCTCATACAGAAAACCAAAGCACAGCAGGAGCACTTCTTATGTTGCAGCTCCAGTGCGGGTACTTTTCAGTGGGGAGGTGTGTGCAGTGGGAGCGGGGTGGGGGGTGGGGGCTTCTCAGCTCAGGTGGGGAGGTGTGTGCAGTGGGAGCGGGGTGGGGGGAGG
>CAUYON010150227.1:0-66754 GCA_963573935.1 Arctocebus calabarensis
TCCACTTATTTTATTCCCTACATAGTATCGTCCACAATTTTTTTTTTTTTTTTTGTGTAGAGACAGAGTCTCACTTTATCGCCCTGGGTAGAGTGCCGTGGCATCACACTGCTCACAGCAACCTCCAGCTCTTGGGCTTAAGCGATTCTCTTGCCTCAGCCTCCCTAGTAGCTGGGACTACAGGCGCCCGCCACAGGGCCCGGCTATTTTTTTGTTTTGCAATTCGGCCGAGGCCAGGCTTGAACCCGCCACCTTCGGTATATGGGGCCAGCACCCTACTCGCTGAGCCACAGGAGCCGCCCCAGAGCCTGATGCTTTTTGAGGGCAAGGGAATATGTATTTGCTCAGGAGGAATATAGAAGTAAATAACTATAAGAAATTAAAATTAGGCGGTGCCTGTGGCTCAGCGAGTAGGGTGCCGGCCCCATATACTGGAGGTGGCGGGTTCAAACCCGGCCTCGGGGAACTGCAATAAATAAATAAATAGAAATCAAAATTAAAGTGTGTCTCAAACCCTCAAAAAGCTGGTTGAGCCATGTCAAAATGAGTCTAGACACCTCAAATATGAGGACTGGTACAGAAAAAGCAGATTGTGCTTTAATAACAACAGCAAGACTATGTTTTCTATGCCAATAATTTCAAGTCTATGCAGGACTATGTTTTGATTCTTTCAGAATCAGGTTGTTTACTTTTTTTTTTTTTTGTAGAGACAGAGTCTCACTTTATCGTCCTCAGTAGAGTGCCGGCGTCACACAGCTCAGAGCAACCTCCAGCTCCTGGGCTTAGGCGATTCTTTTGCCTCAGCCTCCCAGGTAGCTGGGACTACCGGCGCCCACCACAATGCCCGGCTATTTTTTGTTGTTGCAGTTTGGCCGGGGCCGGGTTCGAACCTGCCACCATTGGTATATAGGGCCAGCGCCCTACCCACTGAGCCACAGGCTCTGCCCCAGGTTGTTTACTCTTTAAAATACCCTGCAAAGAGGCATTACTCCTTTCATTTCACAAACAGGGAAACTGAGTCTCGGCCTCAGGACTGGCTCCAGAATTGCTCGATGACAGTGTCCATTGTGTTAGAGGCAGGCCAAGGGCAAAGAGAAGAGGGAAGACCCCTAGACCGTGTTCACTTAGCAGCCGGCCTCTTTTCACTCAAATTGATTGTTTATTTGACGTCCTGTATCACACTGCCACTCTCTTCACCAGAGAAGTTGGGAAACATTTCCCACGTCTGCCAAGTAGTACCATAAATGGTGAAGCCAGGATGATTTGAATCCATCTGCCTGACAGCAAGGCTTGTGCTCATACGGATTGCCTGCAAAATTGTCTATCAATGGTAGCTTTTATTTACTACTATAATCTTCCAAGACATCTGTACATGCTGGATATTCACCCAGGAGTAGGTGAATTATTCCAAAAGGCCCAATTGTTAACCATCCGACCACCACAGCTCAGAAGGCAGTTGACACAGAATCGAGTTGCACCGTTTCCTGTGTTTAAGCTAGAAATTTGTTTCCAAAATCTTGCACAGATTAAAAGCCACAAGGGGATGGGATAAAGAGCGGTCTCCTTATAGTGTGGTCCAGGGAATATTACACTCCACAGAGTAGGAAGGACAAATCGACAAATTAGGCACAACTTTGTCAGGATCAAATGAGACAAAGTATTTGAAAGTACTTTGTAAATGAAAAAGCCCTGTGAAATACCAGCTGGCGTTATTATCAATATTATCACGCAGGATGTCTCTGCCTCCTTCTTAATAAAAATAATGATCTTCTTCAAGGTCCCGAGAAGCCAAGGAGTGTGTTTCCAGAGAAACGAAATGTAAAGGTAATTGTGGATGTTCAATAAATATTAAACAGCCTCGCTATTTGTGGGAAGCTTCAAGTGCGCGATTAAGTTGCAGGTGATGGTAAAGGAAACCAGCGTGATCTTTAATTATAAAATACTTGTTAGGTTTGATTCCAGTAAAATGCAATTACCTTGAGACTTCTGGTTCTTTCTCACAAGAGGTTATATTCTCAAGATGAAAGCTTTTGTGGATGTATGTTAGACTCCATTGTTTGGAAGCATCCACACCGGCCCTGGTTCCTATCTGAAGCAGCTAATCACCATTAACTCAGCGAGCCTCGCAGGAATTCCCAGTTGTATGTCTGCCGTTCTGTGGCCTGCCTTGAAGTATGGAAACATCACAGAAGTGGGGAGAAGGGCAACGGTGGCAGACCATAGCGTTAGCTAAGCTCAGGGAGAAAGGGACTTGAAGGGAATTCAAGGTTTCATAGTGGACAAAAGAGGGCTCAGTAGGAGGGAGAAGATGGAATTGTCCTTGTACCTGTCACCATGATTACAATGCAAACGTATTTTTTTTTTAAGTCTAGCAGGGAAACCTCTAGATTTCATTTTGGAAAACTGTCCATCAGTCTGCTTAGCTTTATTTTAAAACGAAATTTTTAATCAGTGTATATTTTTTGAACCTGCCCATGAAAGCAATTGGTGAGCTAAGAAAATGTCATTTCGAAAGCCTTTTTTTAGTTTCATGCTGGTAGGGTTCCAAAAGCCTTTTTTTAAAGAACATTCTTATATAATAATAATAGCTAACAGTTAACTAACACATACCACATGCCACGCACTGGCGAGCGCTGTATATTTGTTAACGCGATACTTATAAGGAACCCATTGGGAAACTGAGGCACACTACTGTTAATTAACTGCCTCTACTGGCAGAAGTCAGTTTTTGTGTCCAGGGAGTGTGGCTGCAGAATCAATGCTCTTCCTGACCACACCTCACTGCCTGCCAAAACTAGTGCTAGAGAGGTTTCAAAAGTATGTGCTTTACAAGGAAGGCTGCATGTATGTGTCTACATATTCTGCTTATGAGAGATGCTTAAGACGAAAATATTTACTCCATAAAAAACTACATTGTGTACCATATATCGGTGTGTATAACACACACACAATTGAAGCAATTGACTTTTTCTAGTTTCTTTCTCTCTGTGTTCATCAGTTTTTTCCTGTATAATTAGTTCTATAAACCAGATTTAGTTTCTTCACTAAGGCCATGATAGTTCTGTAGAAGATTCCGATTCAAGGATGAACTTGGTATCTTTCCTTTGTCTTCCAAATTATTGCTACCTTAAATTATAGCCCAGAGCTTAAATGCAGGGTGACGCTCAGCCTACCTTTAGGAATCTACTTATTTCATTTGCTCTGCCTCACCCTGATTCATACTCTAGAGAGCACTGTCAGACATCACAGGACATGACTCAAATGTAAAATACTAATTGATAGGCAAAATAGTGTGTTTATTTTTATTTTAAAGGAAGTGTGCTACGGACATTTATCTGCAAGGTATATGAGAGATGTCCTTCAAAACCAAGAGCAAAACACTTCCTCCAAGAAAATTCTGGATGCCAAGTGTAATCAGACAGAGACACAGAAACTATACCAACCAGGGTTTGCCCTAGTTATCCTGCTTCCCAATTAGTTAGCCTTACTGATCCTCAGTTTCCAACCATGTAAAATGGAAGCATTAACACGGATTTTATAGGTTTGTCGTGACAACTGAATGAAAACCTAAATAAAGCATCTGGTGCATAGTAGCTGATTAATTAAATGTGGTATCAAACAATGGTTATTTCTGTTGAATTTGGTCCCTGAACTAAAAGGAACTGTGTGGCCATGCATGGTGGCTCACACCTGTTTATCCTAGCACACTGGGAGGCCAAGGAGGGTGGATTGCCTCAGCTCACAGGTTCAAGACCAGCCTGAGCAAGAGTAAGACCTCGTCTCTAAAAATAGCCAGGCATTGTGGCAGGCACCTGTAGTCTAGCTACTCGAGAGGCTGAGACAAGAGAATTGCTTCAGCCCAAGAGTTTGAACTTACTCTGAGCTGTAATGCCAGGGCACTTTACTAAGGATGACAAGTGAGACTCTGTCTAAAATAAATAAATAATAAAAGGAACCTGTGACCATCCTTGAAGTCGGCTCTACAGCTTCTAGGTCTCAACTCAAAAAAAATGTTCAGGCTAGAATGCAATGGTATCATCATGACTAACTGCAACCTCAAACTCCTGGGCTCGAGAAATCTTCCCAAGTAGCTGAGATGACAGGCATGCACTGCCAGCCCCAGCTAACTTTTCTATCTTTTGTAAAGAGGGGACTTGCTCTTTTTTTGTTGTTGATAAATATTTATTATAGTTATAAAAAGAGTAAGAATTGGAAAATCCATCAGCAGAGATACAGAATAAAAATGAATGACTCGGTTATATATGGTCTCATTTGAGAAGATGTGCCAGAAATAATAGCAATGCAAGAAATTTTGTTGATAAGACAGACATTACATATCCAATTGTTTTTCTTTGCCAAATTGTTTTGGATTTGTTCTTTGGTAGTCCAATGAATCCCATAGACACCCAAACAGTATATCCAAGTCCAATATCATCGCTTATGTTGGCAAAATATGTGATTGTAGAGTGTTATAGTAGTCTGAAAACATTTTAAAATATTGAGTCATACAACTTCTCAATTGAGAATTTAGTTGTATGTCAATCATATATTCAATATCATGGTTGTAGGCAACAAATATCCTGTGATCTAATGACTATATACTCCTAATGTGCATTAAAACGGTAAAACTTTTAAAAACTTCTGATCTAGATCTTACATCTCAGATTGAATGGCAAGTAAGATATTACCTTCCCTACTTTGTAAGTGGTACTTCCTTAAGCTGACTTTCCAAACGGAGCCTAAATAGAAGCCCAGAGGCTTCCGGATGGAAGGTTCTTGCTTCCGGTTCTTGTTAAGCACCTTAAGGATTCACAAAAAGAAGTTTGAAACTCCTAAACGTCTTCAGGCCGCTGCATTCTAGCCTGGAGTCTTGTTCTTACTTAGACTGATCTCAAACTCTTCCTACCTCGGCCTCCCTGAGTGCTGGGATTGCAGGCATAAGTCACCACCCTAACCTCAAAGAATCTTACATAGCAGAACTGAAAGAAATCCCAAAATATTATCTAGCCTGACCGATAAGGCATTAATCCCTACCAACCTCCCATTATAGAGATAAGGAAACTGAGGACCAGGGAAGGTATGTGGCAAGGTTCAAGGTGATACATCGAGCAAGTGATGAAGATAAAATTAGGACTAAACACTCAGCCTCCTGGAGCATGTTTCATTACACTGGCTGCTTCTCTTTGCAATACAAATCTTGGGCCAGTAGGGGCCAGCCAAGAGCAATCCTCATTCTACCTTTTTGGTCATTTTCAATCACCACCAAGATCATAAGGTAAAAATAAGGGTTCTAGAAAAGACAGTGAAAGTATAGGTAATATTAAGTTCATTATTCATATGAGAAAGGGAGCAGAAAATGTTTATAGAGAGAATTATTCAAATCCAAATTGGACAGAATCTTGGACATAGCCCGTTCATTGTGTTATTTGTAAAGTATATTTAAGTTTAGGATATGAAGGAGTGTGGGAAGTAATTTAAGACAACTGGATGGTTGTCTAATTTCTATGGAATGAATCCTTAAAAATGCTGTGAAAATATTTTATTTTGAATTTTAAATGTTTACTTGAATTAGAGATTCTTTTAAGGATGACTGACCACTACCATGTAGCACAGATTTAGTTGAAATGGTTGAAGTCTTTTGTCTTTTCTGCATTTTTTCCATATGAAGGCTGTTGTGGTTAATCACTGCTGGAGATCTAACTTTCCTCTAACTCATTTGTACAAGTTCTGACTGCCAGTCAGGTACTCTGCCAGTTGATGTGTTTCCACGTGGCCTTATCCCTTGCCTTCTGCCTGTCCTGCCACACTTCAGCTTACCAATCAGCAATTATCTGCATGCGAAAAGAGGGCATTCACTGCCCTTGATTTTAGATATGTGAGTTGATGAATGCCCCTTCCCAATACGCCAGTTTATATACTCTATTAATTATATATATGAAGATTTTTAGGTCATCATCAAGTTCCTATCTTTTTGTGACTTGCTCATGTTTATTCCATTATTTTCTCATCAAGGCTAATAAATTTCAATTTACATTTAGTAAATAATATTTTAGTTTCTAAGAAATTTCCCATTTCATAGGACTTTCAGTAAATCATGCAAATGGGCATAGAACTTATAAACTAGACAGATATTAAATACTGGACAGTACCAAAATTGCTTAATTTTTTATGTATACATTAATAATGATTTTCACATTGCAAACTGTACTTTCACCTTTTTTTTTTAATGTTTCTGTCTTTCTTTCGTCTATTTTAAGTTGCTGGAAGCTTCTTTGAGCATTTTAACTGGGCTGAATTCCCAAAGGCTTTCACCTGTTGGAATCACAGCAAGACTAAATGAATTCTGAGGGGAGGGTCATTCTTTCTTTGTAGTTTTATTAAAAGCTGCAATGTTGCAATGCACAAGAGTTGGGATGATACAAAATTAAAATATTAATAAGGATAAATACAGTCCTGGATAAGAATTTACCTAAGCATGTAAGTTGTAGTCCTGAACTTGAGAACTTATTTCCTATCGTGTCACACTCACCACCTGGAAAAAAAAATAAAGCATAAGGCCCTAACTGTAAGAAATTTACAATACTACATTTTAATTTCAATTTGTATCGGTTAGCCTTGGCTCTCTTCTGTCAGTGGACATTCCCTTTTGGGAAGCCTCATTTGATCACAGAACATTGCTGAGGGGGTGGGGGCTCAAAATAGCTGTAAAAGGCCTTTACAATCATCCTTCCTTATCCACAGTTTTGCTTTCTGAGCTTTCATTACCTTCAGTCAAGTACAGTCCAAAAATATTAATATATTTTGAGAGAGAGGGAAAGCACATTCACATAACTTTGATTATACTATACTATGGATACAGTGTTATTAAAATTGTTCTGTTTTTATCAGTTATTATTGTTTATGCCCAATTTATAAATTAAACTTTATCATAGGTATGCATGTATAGGAAAAGGCATAATACATACAGTACATTAATGTTTGCAGGTTCAGACATCTGCTTGGGGTCTGGGAAGGTACCTGTCTTGGATAAGGGAGGACCACTGTGGAAGCCATCAGCCAGCATAAGATAAACTTCCATGGATACAAACAATCTCCAAAATACACATGAAATACACTTGGATGTGTTTCTGTGGTAATTTGCTAATCCAGTGTTACCTTGTGTCAAGATACGTGTGTGTATATTCAAGAGAGTGAAATTATTCTAATGGGTCTTGCCCCTCAGTTGGGATCCAGAATTATCTTTCCAAGAGTTATTGCCTAGCAAACAGTGTAAGATCTACAGTAATTCATAGTGGGTAATGGGAAGATTAGAGAAAGAAATACCCTTTCTCCTTTGTCACTGAACCTGCCCCAAAGAATTCTATAATGATTGCTTAGTAATATGCTACTTTCCCTTGAAAGGTATTAAAGGCCCCATATACACTGATAAGAAATAGTAGAGCAGCTGGGTGGATCTTCCTTAAGCTGCTCATCCCAAACAGTTCACAGAAATTGGCAAAGCCTTGGGGAAATAAACGATGCCTTAGTTCCTTGGACTGTATAATGGGAATTTCTGTAATAGCAAAAGTAGCAGAGAGGAAAGTTTCTCTAGAAAGAGCACAGGTAAGTAAGAGAAAGTCATGGCTCTTTTAGAATCAAATATCCCATTGAATCTCCATATGTAGATGTGAATGAAGCTTTTCCCCTCGTGCTGTGAAGAGGCTCAGATGCAGAAGCAGCCTGACTCCTTCTCTCTACTTTAAAGGCTGGTTCCTGGGTCATCCCTGCCCCTGATACCATGGAACCACAGAGATACTATGTAACTTCTCTGTGTTCCCAAGTTGAAGTAAGGATATATCTACTAGGCTCCCTCTATTCCAGAAAACTTCACCCTCAGCTTGGGAAACTCAGCTCATACCCTCATAAAGATCCTAAGCCCCAGAAAGAAGAAGTCTTAGGCATCAAAAATGTGTGTCCATGACACATAAAGAGGGCATGAAATAGAACCCAAAGGCCTACTCTTTTTTCAGCTGTAAACAAACATTCTCTAATGGCTCTACTCCTACATCAGCTGATTAATAAACTGATACTAGTTTCAAGGGGGAGAAGGGGAAGAGATCATTTACTAAGGAAACCAGGTTTGTTTGGTTTTTCACCTGCTCTCCCAGGAAATTAAGACCAAAGGAGGCTTCTGTGAGCAAGTGAGGTTTGCCAGAAATGAATTGATTACCTTCACAACTTCACCAAGATTGGAGGAAATAGCCCCACCTGCTTGAGTGGGAAATGTTTACAAATCCCAAACCAAAATGCAGGAGGCATTAACCACAAAATAAGAAGCTAAATCTTCATTTTTAAATATTCTATTCTCCATATAAGTATCTGCACCAATCTGTTCAGGGGCTCCAGTCTGTGTAACCCTACAATGAAATGCTCTCTTAATGAAGTGATTTCTCTGTGGGAGCCAAACATCATTTGATATTAAATTCATAACTACTAGTAGGCATTAGAACATGGGGCACTCCTCTGATGGATTATTTGATTTTATATATATATATAATAGCACTTTTTTTCTAGAGCTTTAGAAACACTAAATACGCTATACACTTTATACATGTACAGATTATTATTTCACATTAAAAAAATAGCATTATACTTTAAGTGGAAGGGGTAAAATACAAGAGCAAGCAAGTTTATAACCACACTTAGCAGGGGAGGCCATGATAGTAATAAGACCAAGGTTTAGGTTTGAAATTATGAGCCAGTTAGCTGTTTTAGGGTAATCGACTTCATAATTGTCATGAATATCAATTTCCACCTGGCTTTTTCTATGTACACAAAAAAGAATTACCCAAGAGAGCAAGTGCACCAGGGGAAATTTTTGCCCATGTTAAAAAAATGGCTCAGAGTTAATGCCTTTGAGCAGCCGCTGTTCTTTGGACCCAGCACACATGCATTAGTTCACCTCAGTCGCCACCACACCCTATTGTCTTAGGTTCAGTTCCCTTCAACCGTGTATATTACCTACCCAAGCCTGAGCAAGTGCTTGAGCTCGCAACCTCCTAAATTTCCTGTTTGCACAAGATAAACAGTCTTAGGATCTGAGTAGTGTATCTTTTGAAAAAGAAAAAAAAAGATCCACTTGTTTGATAGGTGTCAAAATTTGCTTGGAGGAATGAATAGAAAAGTGAGAGCTGCTATATGTTCAAGAGAAGACTCAAGAGCTTGGACTTGCTGAGGTCTCTGTACGGGATTACATGCCCTACGAGCTCTACTTGTGCACAGGGTAGTGGTGTGGCACCAGGACTGGGCTGGTGTGTACGAATGGGAGATGGCGGACTGTATATGACTCTCCTCCTTTTATCCCCTCTCTTTCCCCAAAAGTCTGCAAGCCTTACTACTTCAAGGACTAACATAAAACCATTTTTTTAATATGGGGCTCATTTAAATGTTTCACTTTACAAACTTTCACCTCAGTAGATGATTATAAAGTAGCTCGTGGACAACAGAGGACCTGGCCTGCACCTATGCAGGCAGTGAGCAAAGCCACACATGCCTCAGGCAACTTCCCAGAACATCCAGACTTCCCCAGCAGAAACACTGGATCCATTTTCTGTAAACAGTCATGGGTAATTCTGCAAAATACATACTGCGTTACCGCTCTTTTCAAGATTGATTGTATCTCGAAACACATATTATATATTTTATCTGAGTTTCTAATCCTGCAGGTAATTATATATTTGCCAAATATTTGTTTTATCCAGGGAGCATTTTCAATCAAATAGACTTGTAAAGGTCACCCCATGATAAGGATCTGTCAGCTACGGAGATGAACAAATCAGACCACAAACCAGATCTATCCCTCCTTCATAACTCAGGCTGGGTGCAGGTATTGGCATATAGCTGAATTATAGCATCTAAGGAGTAAATATTATTTAGCATCAAACCACTCAAGTTTTTGAGACTCCCACGTCTGAATCTAAATATGTTCAGTGTTAGTTCTGGTGGGCAGTCTACAAGTTAAAGATGTCTTTCCCTCTAGAAGGCAGAATTCAGCATTTGCCCAGCCAGAAAATAAACTCACGAGGAAACAGGCTCAGCACTTTGATGGTGTTGTTCAAGCTTATGCAAATGTTGTCTTTATGCAGAGCTGGTACAAAAATGTGACTTTTGGGTGAGGTAACATTTCACACGACTTAACTTGTGTTGTCTCTCTAAGTGCCAGTCTCGACAGCCATAAACAGTCTCTCCAACCTCAAGACTCTGCCTGAGAATTCAAGAATATTAATATCATTAAAAACGATAATGCTGGTAGTTTCCATGCAGCAAATCACAAATAATTTTCTTTCCATCTCCTGCACAATTATGTGGGTGGTGGTATTTTTTTTTAAATACTGCTGTGTCATTTCAGCAGCGCTTGCTGATACCATGGTGGAGTGGGGCCACTCTGGGATCATATCAACTGTGTGATCTTGGGCAAAATATTTGTCCTCTCTCTGCCTCAGTTTTCTTAGGTCAAAATGGGTATTATAGTAACATAACCAACTATAGGGTTGCTATGTGCGTTAACATAGATAATGTATCACACAAGATTTAGTACAATAATTGACATGTAATAAGCAGCCATTTAAATGTTAGTGTATTAATATATCTCCAGAGGCACGGTGTGCTGGGCTCTAAAGAGCAGTCTGGAGCTTTCAAGGGCCACTTATCGCATCAGGGAGGTTGTCTCTTGATTCTCAGAGCTGGGAGTCTACTGTTCACATCAGCCCCATATCACAGAGGACAAAAAGCCATTAAGAACACACTCAGCCCGGCTTGAGTTTATTCTATTTAAAGTCATTGTTCATTGATAACAGAGACACGTGGTCTATAAGAGTTTCAGTTTTCTCTTCAGGGACTACTGTCACAGATCCTTAGACTAAGAGAGAACAGGCAAAAGGGAGGTAGAAGCAGTGGGTCTGGGGGCTGCCTTCACAGTGGATCACCACTTATGTTAACAAAAGCTTCGGACCCTGGGACTAGATATCAGTAGATCTGAAGTTAGGTTGTTGAATATGAAACACCCACACATAAGTGAGTGCTGGGAATGTGTTGAAAATGAAGACGTACCCAGGGCTCTGGTGGACTGAGTCTCCATCCCCACCTGCCTTTCAGTCTCAGCACTAATACAGTAGTCCAACCAGAGACCCTCAGGGAAATGGTAAAGCTTCCCAACACATATACACATCAATTATTGCCTGAAGACTGGTTGTGGCCATTTTTCAAATGTAGATGTCTTACTGAGTGCATTGGTGGCATTTTATAATTGTGAATACTCCCTATCAACAAATTCCAAAAGTATACCTTAAGATGTGCCTAAAAATCTGCATGCTCTAAAACAAGTCTTTGTATTGCAAATTTTGGAAACCACTCTTCCTAGCCTAATTTCAAAATACATCAAGTACCAAAGAAGAAAAATGCAGGGAAATACAAAAGCAAATGGAGCTCTCCAAAGGTTGTATAACATATTCTGTATAAAGCTATGTACCTTTATAAAAAATATATAACCAGGTATCTACTATCAGATTATTCAACCAGGTCATAAATTATTCTGGGGTTGTCAAACTGAAAATGGCTTGCCTTTTGGTGATCTTGGTAAGTCCTCTCCTCTTTCTGAATGCTAAGTGTTAGAGGGAATGCAGCTGAAAGCCATAGTCTACCTTTTGCCTTATCCTAATCTTTAAATTATGAAGAATAGCCTCATTGGTGCTATTTTGTCAGCTAGTCCCTTCTCTTTCTCCCATAGAAAACTAGTCACATGGTTTGTGTATATTTTCACTCAATTCTCAGCCTACATGGAGTATAAGTTGATGAGCATTTAAATATATTTTTAAATCCTCCTTTACACAGAGGATACGAAAGCACAGCACACCCAGAAATTTACCAAAGTGCTAATGATCCACAGATGCCAGTGGCATATGAGGTTGTTGAGTTAACAGATAACTTATATTGTAAAGAAATGTATTTTGTTTGATTGTATTTGTGTTATTGTTTCAGGAAAAATAAAATTGTATGTGAAAGCATATACATGTGAGGGTGTGTGTGTATGTTTTCAGAATATTTTATTTTTGGAATCCTTATTCCTGCTTCTATGTTATACCACTCCACATGGACAAAGTTGGAATATTTTCTCTGAATCTAGAAAATGTTTTTATTTGGGTTTTGCCGTGTATTTGAATTTAGAGTGCAAAAGGGATTAAGAGAATAAGTCTAGAAGTGGGTGATATTAACAGGAGGTTGGTTAGATTGAACACAAAGTTTAACTCTGAATTAATCATACAGTTAACAGCCTAGCCCTCTTCTGCCTATATCGATGTAAATGCTCGTTCAGTTTCTTTATCTAATGTTCCATAGTAACATCATAGCTGATGCCTGATGAGCTCCTTAGCAATCTGTCCATTCTCTTGGTATAGATGTTAGCTGGTACTGCCTGGCAGATGAGATTGTTTAACTTTGGATTTCCACTTTCTGCATTAGTGAAAGGAACACCTTCATCTAAACTGACAGTGATGTGATGATGATAGGAATACTTATGAATTAATAAAGTTCAAATAATTAAAGGAGTTTAGCCTAGTTTGAAATTGTAGTTTGAGGACTTGGGTTTGCATTGCTCCGTTGCTGCCATCGCACACTGCTCCTATCTTGTCTTTTCTTACTACTTCCCAAAGGGATAGACAGAATTCTACTATTAAATTTCTACTCCCGGCTGGGTGCAGCGGCTCATGTCTATAATCCTAGCACTCTGGGAGGATGAGCTCAGCAGTTCGAGACCATCCTGAGCAAGAGCAAGACCCCCGTCTCTCTGAAAAATAGAAAACCTAGCCGGGCACAGTGACAGGTGCCTGTAGTCCCAGCTACTCAGGAGGCTGAGGCAAGGTGATTGCTCAAGCTGAAGAGTTTAAGGTAGCTGTGAGCTATGATGCCACAGCGCTCTAACCCAGGCAACAGAGAGAAATTCCGTCTCAAAATAAATAAATAAATAATAAAGTTAGTGCTGTATGAGAAATTCTATCAAGTCTGAAGGCAAGGTTATTCAGATGGTTTTTGTGTTGGGAATGATTTCATGGATGAACCTAGACCTGCCCTGTTGCCTATTGTTATGAATTCTTCTCTGTTTTACAGTCATACACTTTAATTCTATCACAATGTATGACTCAATAGAACACAGCCCTACTGCCTCTCAAACACCCCCAAAACTTAGGGATGGACGTATTAGTGAATCTGGTGGCTGCAAGCATGGTGCTCATGGAGGTCCTGGCTGGCATGACTCACCCTACAATAGGCTAGCCTGGGTCTCATCACTTATGGTCTTAGTGTTCCAAAGAGCAATGAGTGATGGCAAACCCCAGTGTGTACACACACGTCAGCTCTGCTACTCTCAGATTTGCCATTGTCCCATTGGCCAAAGCAAGTCACCAGGCCAAATCTAGGTCAGAAAGGGAGGCACTATTAGAGTGTGGATATAGGGAAATGTGCAGTGTTGGGGGCCGTTGCTGCAAAAATCTACCAAACTAGCATGGTGTATCACTAAATAACCATTCCAATATAATTCTATACATCTCCATCATTTGTCACTAGATTTTGATTATTTCTCCCCTTCCACATGTGCCTTTTAGGTTATAGAATTCTACATTGCTCATAGGAATTTTTTTAAGACAATTTCTCTAAATTTAGAAGACAATCTTCAAAATATTTAATGAAGGCAGGGGATATAATGATGAGAACAGTAGACCAGATCTACACGGGCATGCTTTGCTAATAACATGATGTGTGGGCAGTGGCACCACTAGGACAAGCCCCTCACTCTCACTGACACTCCATCTCCTCACTGGGAAACTGAGGCATTTTGGCTAAGCTGCCTGCCTCCTTTACTCTTTTTCTGTAAGACATATGGAATATGTATAACAATACAAAAATTGATTCTATGGTTCAATAAACATATGGATATATTACCCTATGAGGAAAGTATTGACCTTGGAAAACTCAGGTCAATAAATTTTGATGTTTGCCTTAAAAGAAATCAATACCTACTTTTTTATCTACACATAAAATAATGCTTTTCAAAGGCCAAAGCTAGTGATTGAAATTAGTCTACCTCTCATCCTAAAAAATGACATTATAAACAATGTAATATTATTATAGATCGTCATTCGTTATGGTGGGTATTCTTTGATTTGGAACTCTTAATTCATCATCCAGTTAATTTTTCTTCTGGAGGAAAGATAAAAAACATTTCTCATTCTTTTTGGGCCATTAGTACATGAAATAGTATATTCATTACATAAGACCTGGAGCTATTAAGCTATTGATGGAATCTTGTTTAGTCAGCTAAAGTACATGTATTACCTTGTCATATGGGTTCAGAGCGATTCAAAGCAAGATATATTTTAATCCTCTGAGGAAAACAGTTGTATATTTCTCTGGCTTGCTTTCACTGCTAACGTTTCTTATTTCTTTTTGTTTTCCTCTGGATTTGGCTCTGACCATTAGATGAGTTTTTTTTTAAAAAGAACAAACAAGGAACCCAGAAAGAAATGGAAGGTGTACGTGCATGCTTGGCAAATGAAGGATTCTGGCCACACTTTTTCTTTAAAATGAAACAAGGTGTTAAAATTCACAGCATTGTACAGGTGGAACTCACTAGGCATTCAATGATAGAGCACCTGAGAAACATCGCTATCAAAAACCTGCTCATGTCTAAGGTCAGATTATGCCTTGGAATCATTTGTCTACAGCTAAATTTAATCTAAGGATTTAGTGATTTTTGAAACAGAAAGGAGGGACAGAAAGTGGAATTACAGATGAGGGGAATATCAGTGATCATACGAAAGAATTTGTAACCCCAAAGAACTTTTAAGTTTCTGTGTCTATTTCCTAATTGCTGAAATATGAGTAACACAGATCCCCACCCCACCCCACCCCTGCACCACACTCCTAACACACAAATCGTGCCTTAGAGTTTTCTCCTCAAATAGGTACCCTCATGGGTCTGTGATAAGAACCAAGACCAGAACTGGATTCAAATCCTGGCTTTGACCTACTTGCTATGAGACTTTGACTGTAAAGCCTCAAATTTCTCATTCTTAAAATGGTGTCAAGACATCTCACAGGACATTTGTGAGAACTAAAAATAATTTATTATATGGAATACATCTAGCAAAGAGCCTAAATCTCAGTCAATGTTATTTTTCCTTTTCATACCTTGCTTCCATGAAAACCAAGTTTAAAAACAAAAGATAAAAACACAAGGTTAGAGCATCATGGGAGGCTCTTTGTGTGCCCTCGCCTATGGCCCATGCTCTCCTCTCCCAAGGATTTGCTGAGCTCACTTGTTCCACGCTCCACTCTGAACCACAAGTGTCAGGTTTTCCTCAGGGAAGAATTCCTTCACCAGAGGGACCAGGCTGCAGGGCGGGGGTCTGCTCTTCTTTGCCAAAATTTGCACACTCATGATCAATTAATTCATGATAGCTGGTAGCTTGCTGTAGTGAATAAGAACACAGCCCTGGGTCTCAAACTACTTAAATTCAAATTCCTCCTCTTCCATTCACTACCTGTGTGACCATGGGCAAGTTACTTGACAGTTCTGTGTTTCAGTTTCCTCATCTGTAATATAAGCATAAAAATATATTCTACCTCAGCCAGGCATAGTGTCTCATGCTTATAATTCCAGCTCTTCCAGAGGCCCAGGGTGTGAGACCAGCCTGGACAACATAGTGAGACCCCACCTCTACAAAAAGCAATGCAGGCGTGCTGGCACATTTCTGCAGTACTAACTACTCAAGAAGCTGCAGCTGGGGGGAGGATCGCTTGAGCGGAGGAGCTGGAGGCTGCAGTGAGCTCTAATGGTACACTGTACTCCAGCCTGGGTAATAGTGCAAGCCCCTGTCTCAAAAAAACAAAATCACCTACCTCAGTGAGGCAGTATATAAGCCTTTCAATCTCTCTGGCACAGTGGGATCCACGTAGTAACGGTTGCAGTAGTGGCAGCAGAGCTGGTAGTGGTAGCAGATGCCCTACCGCACTGGAACACACAGGCCTCTGTTTACCTCCGTACTCCCAGTGCCTAGGCTTGTGCCTGGCAAATAGCACGTGGTCACATACATTTGTTGACAGACCGATGACTTTGGATCAGTTACGAGTCTTTCTAAAATGTGATATGAATTATTATATTGTTTTTATGTGATAGTCTGGGTAATAGTCTAAGAGTTGTAGTGGTTACCACTCTGTCTGTTGACCTCAGTTCCAGTCTTGATTCTACCACATACATGTTGTGTAGCTTGAGGAAGTTTACAGAGCCTCCCTAATCCTCTGTTTCCTCACCTGTAAATGGAAATCATCCTGCAGACTAAATAGGGTCAGACGTATAAAGTGCTAAGCACGTTGACTTGCACACAGTAGTAAGCTTTTTCCTTGGTCTTCTGTCTTACCAATAGAGACCTCTAGTCCAGCCAGCGAGGCGTTCTGCCCCACACAGGCACTAACAGCATTTAGCACACATATGCTCTGTCCATTAGGAGTTACTTGTATTTTCACTTTGGAAAAATTTCCTAAGCTAAACGACTTGATTATTTTTAAAGAAATTTCAAAGCCAGATGAATAGCAGTGAAAAGGGAGAATGATGAAAAATCCCTTCTACCAATGGTTAGAAAGCACGGAACTTTCTGGTTGAATTGAATTCTTGCAAAATGGACCTTAATGTGGACTGAACTTCTAAAACTCACCCAGCTTTATATTGCCTCTAAAAAATGGCCCCAGCCTTGAACTGGGACCATGATATCCTATGCACGTGAATGAACCTCTTTCCATTGTGTGAGGCAGCGTCTATTCAGTGGGCAAAACATCATGGTCTCCTCATTAACTCCCTCTTGAAGATGGAGTTTCTTACCTTCAAAAATATTTGAAGAGAGCACAAAAGTTACACACACTCTATTTACAAAGAAGAGAAAATTCCAGATTTATGGCAGATCATGTAAATAAAAGGAAGCTGTAAACATTGTAATTTAACATGGATAGCTGATACTAAGTGCACATAGATCATAAAGTCCTGGGGACTCACCTGATTATTCATTTCGCTACCCTTGTGTGGTCTGATTGAGATAATAAAGAGGTGCTTTCATGGAATTGAAATTGTTTTTCACATAAAACATGTTCTTCTTCAAAGCTGGATTTACCTAAATTCACTGACAGCTGGAAGCCAAATGTATTCACATTAAATTGTTTATATCACAGGGATTCCACTAGATAGATTAAGTACATTTCATTTATTAATGTACAGTGAGTAAAAGGGACCCTGACTCTCACATTTAACCATATATGTTTCTCATCATTTTTAGTGCTTAGAACATTACAGAGATGGGGTGTGTATGTGTATATGTGTGTGTGTGTGTGTGTGTATTAATAGTTGATCACGTGTTTTAACAGTGAATCCTTTTTTTGATTATTTTTCTTTCTTGGTTTTGCCAAATAGTTATTAGATTACTATCTATGACAGACCAGATTTTAATAGTTCAGAAACTGACCATAGCCATCCATATTCACTTTCCCTGGGGCCTTCAAACTCCTTCTTCGGCAACCACACATCCCTAGAAAATAAAGAGTGGGAATGCAAAACTTGTAGAATAACCAAACTAGGTTATTGCTAGAGAAAGTGTGCTACCTTTCTTGCTAGAGAAAGTATGCTACCTGGAGTGGAAGAATTTCTTTAAAATTTAGACTCTCGGTCCCATCCCAGACCTATGAACCCAGAATCTGCTTTTGTAAGAGTGACACATGTGCATGTTGAGGTTTGGGAGATGGTTTGGTGTGTCCCTGGGGTACTGCTGTAGAATTGGAGAGTAAGAAATAACAAGGGGATAGAGACAATCATCCTAATTGCCGCCGATTGCCTGGACCAAATTTCTGGGAATAAATGACCTAAGTGCTCTTGGAAAGTAGAGAAAAAATCATCAAGGGAAAAAATAGATACTACTAGTATGTATGCTGAGAAGCCAGACACAGACTGGATAGCAGTGGCCAGTAATGTGTCCCAGTACCTACAGTGGATGATGAGGAGGCCCTGGGAGCTTAACAAGAATGTTCCAAAAGATCCAGGGAGAAAGGAAACTAGGAGACAAACCGGGAGGAGCTTCCTGACCCTTAAGAAGACCTTCCTGTATCTGTGGACTGTTTCTTGGGCTGGGAAGAGTCACTTTCTTCTCAAACAATACATCTTCAAGTACAGTCCCTTGACCGTCCATCACTCAGCTACCTGGCAATGGAAGTTGTTCTGCAGATACACACCAGAAACTTTGTTTAACTCAAATCCATGGCTTCATGGCAGGCATCATGGCCATGACTTGATTTTTAAAAGGAAGAAGAAGAAAAGCCTCCAAATAGCCAAAGCAGGTGGCAAAGATCATTACTAAGGGCATCACTTTTCCATGTAGAGCCAGACTGGGCCTAATGAGGACTCTATTTTTATTTACCAGCTTTACTTACTTTACACATAATTCCAACAAGCATGGCTGTCTGGTTTCCAAGTCCTCCGTAAGAAGGAGTCAAGGGG
Source organism: Arctocebus calabarensis (assembly GCA_963573935.1). Taxonomy (NCBI): domain Eukaryota; kingdom Metazoa; phylum Chordata; class Mammalia; order Primates; family Lorisidae; genus Arctocebus; species Arctocebus calabarensis. The sequence goes on from CAUYON010150227.1 coordinate 18,566, forward strand.
AGTAGGTGAAGAGAAGGGGCAGGACAATGGATAATGTTGCTGCAGGAAAATGCATTGATCCAGCCAGAAGAGCACTAGACGGTCAGCAAAGGGACAGACCAAGAGCTGTAAATAGAAGACACAAGGGCTCAGGAAGCACCACCATCTGGAGCCAGTTCTGTGTCGATCCCGACATCTCTACACACCTCGCAAGACCTGGGTCTTGGTATATTACACAGTGTGATCAGTAGGCCCTTAAAAGGGAGCTGAGTCTCCACGAAAGCTCTCTCACATTCAAAATATTATATTCAAGAAACATAAAAATTATGTAATATATTTTAAAAAGCTCTCCATGCAAAGAGGCTCCAGTAGAAAAATCATGATGCTTGAAATAGCAACCACAGTATTTTGGGGGAATTTGCAAAGACTCAATCTATAAACTTCTAAATAGTTGAGACTCTGGCATGTATTTAAAAGCACAAAACTTGCCTGGCATAATGTCAGTAGACTGAAGTAAGAAACACTCACTCTGATGGACCATAATTCGTCTGCAGGCGTTTGCCTGAGTGAGGCTTGGACATCATCTGTACCAGCTGGACATTTATGAACTCTGCAGAGCATTTCCCCACGATAATCCACGGACTCGGAGCCATCAGCACACCCTTTGCATCCTTCACCCCCAGTTTCCAGATCCCTCATGGTTATGGCAATCAAACCTCTAGGAAGCTCCAAACAATCCTGTTGCTTGCTCCTCAAAGAATATTCAAAAGTGAGAATATGGGAGATAAAGTATCATGAAAATTGTATGCAAATATATATAGTTTGTATATTAATCCATCATATTTTATCAATATATGTTTATATATTGTATCATCACACATATATGAGAGAGAAAACCAGAGCGTCGGGAATATGCATGGGGAAAACTCTTCACGGTGAGTTTTCTCTGGGAATTATTGATAGAATTACTTGCAGTTTTACCTTTTTCTTTTCATCTCTGCATTCTGTGACGTTTTTGTAAAGAGTACACATCACATGTATATAAAATTTCTGTTTCAATTTGAAAGGAAAGGATGAAAGGGAAAAAGAGAAGGGAGGCAGGGAGGCAAAGAGGGAAGGAGAAAGGAATACAGGAGAGGAAGGGGGAAGGGAAGGAGGAAAAAGGAAAAAAGGGAACGGGCAGCAAAGACTTGCGAGAGGGCGGGAAGCTGGTTCCCTGACCTCCCAGATGTCATCCGTCGGCTCACCTCACTGTTCCCACCCCAGGATATCATTCCCTTTTTATTTGTACGGTGCTTTCCTATCATCGCCATTGATTATTCTACACATCCAGTCCTTGAGAATATCCCTTTCTGGCGAATGATAAAATCCAGGCACCAAGGATAAAAACCATGCCGAAGCCACAACGCCAGTCTCGGGCACAGCCAAAGATTGGTGGCCCTTCACCCGTGGAATCCCTCTCCCAGAAACCTGAGGTGTCCTGGGACTCTCCCCCTCTGTTCCCTAATGCAGTCAGCCTTATCTTCTTATTCAGAAACATGCCCACCTACCCACAAACAATTCTTGGCTTAAAATGAATGATCACCCTGTCACTGACTGATACAAATAGGACAGGTAATAGAAAGTGAAGACTTTGGAGACTGGCCCACCCTCATTCAGGAAACCTTCCCTGAGGCTCATTGTCACCACAGTAAGCAGAGCTTAAGTCACCTAATGAAGCAGTCTTATTTTTGCTCTCCTGAACATGCCCTTTCTATGTATGCTCTTTAAGACTAAATGGTATAAAGCGGAATTGACATTATGTAATTACTTGCCTTTTACACTGTGCTAACTTAATTTGCTTTTCATTCTCAAGTATTTAAGAGACCATTATTTTCCCATCAGACTTTACTGTCTGCCAATTAAAGCATTAGATCGATGAGGTAGAGAGAGAACAGCGCTCAGCAAGATTTCAGGTGGACTGATGGAGAACAATGGCTTGCTTTCCCTTTCCTTTGGTTGAAGAATTATTTTGCCAATTTGCCGGTTTATATGACACCATGTGTTCATAATATTTTCTTGCAAATAAAAAGGGGCTTAGGAGTCATATAAATTTTACAACTGAATACGAGCTAAGTTTCCTTTAAGTTCAGGAGCTGGAGTTGTTTTGAGGTCACACGTGTTCTCTGAGGGGCACCTAAATTACAAAGCATGTTGTGATGGGCTCCTCAGAGGTCCTTCAGACCCCGAGAGCTATGCGATCCTGTCTTAGTGAATAAATTGTATCAGGAACTACGTCACAGCTTCACAGAGCCCCCTTCAATGAAATGCTCACATATGACTCATGTGCAGGGAAACTCAGGGGTTTGAGTTGGTGTGAGTAAGGTGTGATGACCCGTACAAAAGTGAATGCACATCACTTTCTGCCTATTCACTCTTATTTTAAGGAATAAGAGCAGTGTCACTGAGAGCTTTCTCTCTCATCCCTTGAAATCCAGTCATTTTCTTTTTCTCTGTATCATTATGGAAAACACCTGTACTTTGGAAATGTAGAAAATCATAGCAATTGCCCAAGAATGGTGGGGGGGAGAATGGGTCCAGGACATAGGCAGAGTTATGTCAGCGCCAGAAAGCATTTTTTAAAAAAGAGAGAATTAACAAATTTTAAAAAGTCATCAGAAGGACAGCCAAACAGCCTACACCATTAAAAAATTAATAGATTTCCAGTTCTGATAACTCCGGAGCCAAAGGAAGAATACAGCTTGTATAATTGTTAATCAAAAAACATGATTATTTTGTAATGAACATGGCCTCCTTGTTAGAATTCATAGTTCTACCTCTGACCTGGAAAACTAAGTCCATGAGTCTTGATCAGACAATGGGCTACTGGTTGTTTTTATTATCCTAATCCTGGGTTTTGGAACACATGCTGGTTTAGTGAATCCATCTTTTCTCCATTGTAAGAAAGACCTGGCTGTCACCTAACAAATTCTGCCTCAGAGTTAACGCTGAACTTACTCCAAGTTTGGGTTGATGATTCCCCCCTCACACTATTACTGAACCTCATCCGTCCACTGCCTGCTTGTAAGAGAAGTTAATTAGATTGCCACCAATAATGTGCAGATTTCTAACTTAGTTCTCTTTAGTTTGCACCAACCACATTTCAAGTGGCCAATAGGCACATGGCTAAGGGGCTACCATATTGGACAGAGCAATTGTAGAACATTTCCATTGGGCATAGAAAATTCTATTAGACAGCACTGCAGAATTAAGAGACCTTCCTCTCCTAATATGCTTCTGCTCCCAGGAAAGTAGGATTTCTTTAGATTGCCAGCAGTGGTTCTCCCAGGTTGCTGGGGCCCTCCCCTGGAGTTTCTGACTTAGCAGGTCTGAAATGGGACCCTAAGGATTTGCATATCTTTTTTTATCTTTTTTTTTTTTTTTTTTGCAGTTTTGGCCAGAGCTAGGCTTAAACCCGCCACTCCTGGTATATGGGGCCAGCGCCCTATTCCTTGAGCCACAGGCCATGCCCAGGATTTGCATTTCTGATAAGGACCTAAGTAATACAGATGCTTCCAGTCTGACAGAGCATCACCCTTGAAGAAGCTCTGCTTTACAGAAAGTAGTGACTGGTAACTGATGTCTGACTAGTAAATTAGAATACCTAAGTTTCATTCTCAGTCAACACTTACTTACCGAATAAGTAATAATATTTCTGCACACACAAGCCAATTACCAGGTTAAGCACAGAGCTGCAAATATCAGGCTTTGATTCTATAACCTAAAAGGAATATTACCTGGAGCCACCCTGTCTAATATGGTAGCCACTGACTGGAATTGGATTTTTAATATCACTAACTGTGAATCTCAAGCTCAATGTAAAACGTTTTCCATTAAGCACAATGACATCATTTTGGCAAGCTATGTTTCATTTGCGTCAATCATTGAAAATTTACATTAAAAGAAATTGAGAAACTTCAAATTAAAACAAATTGAAATGCAGTCCAAGTGTAAAATACATATGAATATTCAATATAAAAAAGTTAAAATGTCTTAATCATTTTCATATTGATTATGTGCTGAAATGATAATATATATTATATTTGGAGTTAAATAAAAATATTATTAAATATGGCTGGTTTTTAATGTGGCTACTAGAAAATTTTAAATTTACTAGAAACATTTAATACTAGAAAAATTGAAATGTGGTGTATATTATATTTCCAATGGGCTGTGCTAGTCTGGAACATAACCTCACTCTGTTGGCCTGTCAGTCTTTCATCAATTACACGGGAAGAGCACTAAATTAGTGGTCTTTAGGGCCACTTACAGTTGCATAAGTCTGTAATTCCCATGAAACAATCTGCTAGAAAACAATCTTTTTTTTTTTTCTCTATTTTTCCTCCAAACACTGGGGAAAATCTGACAATTATTCCCCTCTGAAGATCAAGATAGCCTACTTTCCAACTGCAGTTCAAAGAAAAACACATACAATGATTAAATCTCCTTCAGCCACAGAGGACTGCGTCTCAGGCCCATATATACTTTTCTAATCGGGCTTCCCTTCTTATTTAAACTCATTTTTATGATATATTGACAAATTATTGTTTTATATATTTATGGGGTATAAAGTGGTGTTATGATTTTTAAATGCTAAGTGGAATGATTCAATTAAGCTAATTAGTATATCCATCACCCCAAATATTTAGCATTTTTGTAATGAGAACATTAGAAATTTACTGTTTTTGTGCTATTAAAATATAGTATTCATTTATTAGCTATGTTCAACATGTTGTACAGTTGATCTGAAAAAAATTAGACTTGTTTCTCCTATCTGAGTGTCTCGGTCCATTTGCTGGTAATTTAAAAATTAAATAATAAAATAATTCTTATTTTGCTCATGGTTCTGTAGGCCAGGAGTTCCAAGGGCATGGCCCTGACTTCTGGCACAGGCTTTCAGGCTGAATCGTAACACAGTGGAGAAGTTTGGAGGGAAGGCCCACACATGCAAAGTGAGGACCAACTGGCAGAGGAGCCTTACTTTATGGCAACCCAGCCCCCATGAATAATCCATTCTCCCAAGAACTAATCCAGTCTATTGAGAGCTGGAATTCACCATGAATCCAGCATCGAGCCACTTATGAGGGATCCACTCTTGTGACCCAAAAACCTCTCACTAAGTCCTCCCAACACTCCCATTTGGGGATAACATTTCAACATAAATTTTGGTAAGGACAAACTCAAACCATAGCACTGAGGCTTTGTGCCCTTTGGCTGTCATTTCCCCATTCTTCCCACCACTCAGCCTGTAGCCTGCAGTTTTTAAACGTATACCTGTGTAACCAGGTGAGAACAGGCTTGTTGTCTTGTAGATAGCAAAATATTAGGCTCCCAACTCCAATCTTTCCACGAGACACAAAAATGTCATGCATTGAAATAGGTCAGCGGCCTCCGAGTTCAAAACTAGGGACTCTCAACCATAGGCAAATGACATATCTAAAGAAATTAAAACAAGTTCACAGAGTAGCTAGCATTATGAGTTAGATTAGATTACAAGTGCTACCATCTCCTTACCTCTGCTGTCCCTGAACAGCACTGCATCCCAGAGAATCATTAATAACAGTAGCATCAACAAGAACACTCATTGTGCAGTTGTGCAGTACTTAGTGCAGTATTTTAAAATTACAAAACATTTTAAAATGTGGTATTTCACTGTAAACTACCAACCACATTGTGAATGCTGTATGTATGTTTAGTTAGCTACATTGAGAAATGAGGTTCAATGATGAGGCCAAGTTCACGAAGCTGAGCTGTACAGAGTCAGATCTCCGCCTCCAGGCTCTGGCTCCTTTACCCGCACCATGTCTGGCCTTCATCTGGGGTCCTAGTGACTTCCCTGGAATTGAGGTTGAGCCAAACCATGGGACAAACTTCAAACATCTCAGAAACCCAAGCTTGTTTAGAAACTACTAGCTATGGAGCTGTCCAGAACCAGGTAAGACACTGGACAAGGGCCAGTGTACATGACTCTATGCAAATTGTGAGGTTGGGGCGGCACCTGTGGCTCAGTGAGTAGAGCACCGGCCCCATATGCCAGAGGTGGTGGGTTCAAATGCAGCCCTGGCCAAAAACTGCAAAAAAAAATTGTGAGGTTGACATTTTTCTTTAACAAATTTCTAACTTCTCTTCTTACGATGCCATCTCCTTCCCAGTTTCAGTCCTCTCCTCAGATAACCAACACTTCACAAAGACTAATTTCCAATGATGGCATTCAGGGCAGCTCTGGACACATCCCTCTCATCTCTCTATTAAAATTCATCCCTCTTGTGTCTCTTCACTTAGAGTTTTGCCTAAGATCCAGGCCTCTAGGGTGGTGCCTGTGGCTCAAAGGAGTAGGGCGCCAGCCCCATATGCCGGAGGTGGCAGGTTCGAACCCGGCCCAGGTTGAAAAAAATAAAATAAATAAAATAAAATAAAAAATAAGTCTCAAAAAAAAAAAAAAGATCCAGGCCTTTAAAATATTAATTCATATTCAGGATAGCAATGTCTCTCTTATAGGTGGTTTTATTCCTTAAAGCGATTCCTTGGGGATAGCAATGTCTTAAAGAAATAAATAATCAAAGGAGAAATCTCTCAGACACTGGGCAGTTCAGAAATGTGGTATTTTCAGACTTGATGGTCTTCTTAAACAAATTATAAACAAAATTATTTTTCTGTAGGAGACAATCATATTCAAAACACCATTGAGGTACTTTGTCTCACTGAAAGTTAATTGAGATGTAGAAATCTTCCTGAACTCCTTCTGAGGGCAGTGACTGTCCCCGGGATCACTGCTGGGTCACACAGACTGTCACCCACAGCTATCATTTCAGATCCTTCTCTGAGCCACCGCTGGTCCCAACACAAGCTGAACCAAGTTTATGCTGGCTTTAATATAGTTTTCTTACTGAGATAGACTCAGATATCAAGATATTAAAAGATTTCAAAAGCTTCAGAGCTACAAATATTAATACACTGAAATCTTTCATTAAAGTGTAAATGTCTTCTGCACTGACAATTATCTATGTTCTTTTCTAGTGAAGAACTAAAACAGTGTGGATTTTACTAGAATTATGAGAAATTTAGAGACTACTTCTCTACCTAGGGTCAGGCAAATTGCACTTTAAAATTATAATTTTGATAGACTAATGCTTCGATAATTTGAATTCCATAGATACAGAACATGTAAGAGCCAAAAATTCATGTTAAGTGGCAGTGGAAGCCAATCTGGGGAAAAATACGTTACCATATTATAACATCAAGATTTCATGAGGCCATTTTTCACCTATCATGTTAGCAATTATGATTTTTAAGAAATAATATCCAGTGTCAGCAAGAATATAATGTAGCCATGCCATACAACATCCAATATTTCATAGAACCTTTAAAATAATCATACTCTTTTTCTCAGCTGTTTCTTTTCTAGGAATAGAAGAAGCAAACACATGTGCAATTTATGGTAGGGCAAAAAATCTTAGAAACAACATAAAGATCCACTTATGAGAAAATTTGAAAAATTAAGGCATGTCACATAAAGAAATATTATATATCCACTAAAAGGAATCTCTTGACATTTGAAGTTTCCTATTTTTAATTTAAATCTAATTTTGCATAAGAAATATTTGAACAATACATGTATAATATTTTAGTGGTAGGGAAGTTTTCAATTAAATGTTTTCCTTTACATGCCTAATCATCTCCCTAGTGACAATTGGTATTACCAGTTTCTCATTTATCATGTCAAAGATATTTCATGTATATATAACACGTGAGAGAAAGTTTGTTTTCCTTCAAAAATACTATATAAGATTTAGAGCTCTGGGGGGAGATCCTGTGACTCAAAGGAGTAGGGCACCGGCCCCTTATACCAGAGGTTGCGGGTTCAAACCCAGCCCCTGTCAAAAAAAAAAAGATATAGAGCTTTAAAAGAGATTGCTACTCAACTCTGTATTATTTCTCACTATAAAGATTCCCATATGATTTCTAAAAATTTTAGTACAAAGGAAGACGTCTTATGAATTCATATAACTTTACTAGAAATCTTTGCCTACCTATCCATAGAGGCCTTCTGAATAAGAGCAAAAGAGACAAGGAGTTGTCATGCAAGCAGTTTCCCTCCAAACTCCTACTAGCTGGTTATATTTTAGGGAGTGAAGGGGAGTGAATGAGTTTTCTTCTCTCTCAGCCTAATGAGACCCATCCACCTCCTGGAAGAGATGTGCCCAACAAGCAAAGTAACCACTCAATCTTGACCCTGGCTAAGGTGATCAGGAAAAACCATATTCACGCCTTGAAAGCAAGAAGAGACCTTGAATTTACCTTAGCACGTGGTCGGCAGAGCTGTATGCTGGCTACCCCAGCAACAGCTCTTCCTACTCTCCATCTCACTAAGGCCATGGGCCCTGCTACGTCCCACCAAGCTGGATGCAGCAGGATGAGACTCCATCAACAACAATCCCACCCTTACTGTGCTTAGGGGAACTGTGCAAACTTTGGAGAGTCACCCCCACGAATAGTAAAATGTCTTCCACAATGGCCTTTTTGCTGAGACTTTGTGCTTTTTCCTCAGATTAAAGTCATACTACTGCATGTAAACTTTGTTATATGAACTCTTTAATAAATTTATGAGCCGGATACAGAGTAAGTATTCAATAATTTTCAAAGAGATGCCTAAATGAAGGAATCCTGCATTGCAGTTTTAAAGAATAAATGGTAAAGAGATCTGCCTGGTACCTTTGGGCCCTGAATATTGTGCTAAACAGAAGCAACACAGGCAGAAGTTCTGCTGGTGAGAAGAGAAGCACTTCTAGACTTGTCTTTGAGAAAGGTATGATGCAGTGTTTTGCCCCAAAACCCTAATGATAATAGCGTATGCAAGATGGTAACAAGTGATGATCTGCCCTTGGCACCTGACCTTACCAATGGATTTTTATATCCCCAAGCCATTTTATTTGAACTGAGCCATAGTCACAGAGAAGGGATGAAATGAACAATTCTTGAGTTATATCCCACCTTTTTACCCAAAGAAATCCAGTTCGTAGTTAGAAATTCTTTCCCCATATCCAGTTATTTAATGCCTTTCCTACCATGTGTTAAGAAATTCTTCACTATATAAATTGGTTTCATTTATAAATGGCAAATACTTTCAAATTAAATATACTGTGCCATATAAATATAAAGTGTTATTATTTAGGAGAACTATTAAATATTATTGCTATTCTAATTAGTTTACGAATAATAATGTTTATAATGTTCTCCCCAAATAAAAGGCAACTTGTTAGCTAGATAACTAGATAGTGGAAATGAATACGGACCCAGTCATTTAGTAGGCATTTGGTAAGAATTTATTACTGAATTAATCAGTAAGTATAATTTTGCCTGTCACATAATTGTACAGAATAAGAACTAACTTGGGTCCTTTCTAAGGGACAAATGCATAGTCTGTGGAACAGCTGTTGTTGATAGGGAATCTGCCAGGTCAGAAGAGTGTCAGGTATTCAACCCCCAAACACACACATCCCCACTAGCTCTCTAAAAGAACTCACCCTCCAGTGATGAGGAAACAGGTGCTCAGCATGTGTGGGGTGTGGCTCTTTCAGGACACCGCTGCTATAGGGTGAGGAGGTTACAATGGTTAGTCTCCATCTGCTGACCACCTGCTCCATGCCAAACGCCTTACACCACGATTTAGTTTTACTTTTTCAGCAACACTGTATGGTAGGAATCATCACACCATTTTGATTAACAGGGAAACTTAGATGCAGAAGGGCTGATCTTCTTGAGTAAGGATGCATCTCTTACATGAACTCGTCAGAATAGAAGCCCAGGTCCAAAGCTCCTTTTGTACACCAGTGTTTTCCATAGTTTGCTTCTCAGTCCACTGGGAAGATCATGAATTCCTCTAGGCAAGCTTCTAGTTGAATACCACAAGCCCTTTATTTAGTTCTTAAAATATGCAAATGAAAATTGCATTGAGTTTCATTTTCATATAAAAATAAAAACCAATTCACTAGTCACCTCATTGATTTCTAGTTCTCAAAATATTGTTATTCACAAACTAAACTTAACATGTCAGTAGTTTATAAATGGCTCTAATTCATCACCAAGAATTCAAGCTAACATATCTCATTGTAAACTTGCTATTTTGCGTATGTGATGCACAGAGACAGTTGGAAATCCAACTATAGAAAGTGGGGGTGGGAATAGGTGAAGTAGGATGACCATGATGTCTTTTTCCTGCTTTCAGTGCACCAAAATAAGCTTTTTTAAAAGGTAGAGTACCATTGTCCTAACCATTATGCCAAAATGAAAGAGGAGGGAGCCATTTATTCCCTTGCCCATGAACAGAGCAGAGCACACCGATATTATTTCCTTGTAATGGAAAGGAAGTGTAAGCACAAGATGTTACTTTATTTTTATCATATTCTCATAATTTACATAGGATACAGTCCTTTAAAAAATGCTCATTCCTAGTTTCTGAACTAATGATCTAGAATCTTAAGTAAGTCAGGGCTTGTCCTTTACCAAGGATTAGCTCTGTCTTAATTCTCACATTTATTCATCTTTTGGGTAAATATTATTTGAATCCTTGCCTGTTTTAAGGTATCCTGATGATCTTGTCTTTTTCATACTTTCAGAAATATAAACTCCTCAGCAAGGCCATTTAGTTGTTCTTCAGAAAATCAGAATAAGCACTTTTCAGAAATATACCTAAGGTGGCTGTTCATTCAACACATCACCCATCAACTGCCTTTAGCAAACAAAAGATAATTTTTAGATTCCAGCATTAACTCTTCTTGGACTCATTAGTTGCAAGGGCATGGGCAAATTGGGTTATTCACTCTATGAGCATTTCTGACACGGAGTTGATAATATATATTGTCCATTATTGAAACACTCCCACTCATCTGAAAAATTCTTTAGCCACTGGGATACAATTCTTAATTTTCAACCAAAAGACAATAATTCAACATTTATTCCTCTAGATCATCCAATTATTTTTACTAAGTGTGATAGTGTTAAATAGCAATTACTTCTACTTGGAGATTTTTATCTCGGCACTGGAAAAAAACTTGTCTAAAGAAAGTCGAGGAGGTTTTCTAAGTCTTTTATATGACATTTATCACTGACGATTCCCTAGGCTTTGTTGACCCCCAAAGCAGCTATGTTTTGATAATGTTTTTCAAGCAATTTAAAAATAACTTTAATTTACCACTAAATAGTGCTTAGTAAAGAGACTTGGACACTTAATAAATATTAAGGATAAGAAACAAAATATAAATTAAATGGAAGGGCAAATGCTGGTACATTCCCTAAATTTTATCTGCATACAGTATTCTTAGCTTGGTTTGGACAAAATAGGGTAGGCGCCCAAGTTTCATTTCATAATCCTCTAATCCTAGAAAGCAAAGGAAAGGGATCACAAACATGTATTTCTCTTTGTTCCTTCCTTGTTTTCTTTCTTCAGGGAAACTAGAGATTAAATCTTTTATTCAGTCCCGAAATAACATTCAGCATGAAGGATAGCAAAGGTATTAATGGTAATAGGCAAAAATAGCAGTGATGAAAATTCCAACCTAGCCTAATGTTCATAATTGAAAGGTAGAAAGAGCAAAAGTAACAACTCTCATTCTCAGACACAGATTGACGTCAGGGAGTCACGCTGCATGAAGGATAGGAGGACGCCCGGATAGATTTTAAACCCAAACTCACAGTAGCATTGGTCAATAACCTCCTGCGGACCAGCAGTGTCCCAATGCAGACATTGTGGAGAACTTAAACCCAAACAAAAGTAACATCCTCTATTTTCCACTGACAGTCTGTCCACTCTGGAAATCACGATTACTTGTAGTGACAAATGCAATCAATGTAACCTCTACCCTCAATGAATCCCCAGAAATGAAAAATAAAAACTAAAAAAAAAGAAATTGAGTGAAAATACAAAAATAACTAAATAAGAAGCAGACCCTAATAAATTTGTATAGCTACAAAGGAATACCTGAGACTGGATAATTTATTAACAAAAATGAGGTTTTATTTGGCTCATCATTACCTGGAAAATCAAGGTAGGACGTGTACATTTGACGAGGGCCACAGACTATTTTGACTCAAGGCAGAAGGGGAAGGGGAGGTGGCAAGTGAGGGATCACAGGTAAGAGGAAGCAAGGGAGGGGGGTGCCAGGCTCTGACAACCACCTCTCCAGGGAACTCACTCACCAACTCCCGGGGAGGGCACGAATCTATTCACATGGGACCCACCTCCATAATCCAAACACCTCCCACTTGGCCCCAACTCTAACTTTGGAGATCAAATTTCACATGAGATTTGGAAGGGACATTCAAGAATAGCACCCAGTGTCTGTCTGACCCTTAGATTAAAGAGGGAAAAGCTCTTGCAATATGCAGTTTGTCTTTGTTTGCAAGAATCACTTAATGCTGCTGAACTTACCAGGGTTAGAAACACGATTCTTTGAGATTTCTTCAAGTAGAAGACGTATGTATTAAAACTTACTACTGAAATATTAAAAAGTATGTCTTTCTTGAAGCACTCCTAAATATTACTTACCTCTGTGAACACTGTATATGTAATTTGGAGAACAGGTTTAAATGCCTAAGTGCCATGATTAATTATGTAATCTAAGCTATTGTTTGAAAATTTAGCAAGCATTAGAATCACTTGGAGAGCATGTTAAGATTAAAGATTAGTATACTGTTCACTCCTAGAGTTTCTGGACCACATCTCAGTGGGTTTGTGGTGGGCCAAGGAATTTGCATTTCTAGCAAGTACAGGAGATAGCCCTAATGGTAATTGGAGAATCTCCAATCTAAGTTCCCATTCCTTAGTCCTGCTGTGCCTCAGTTTCGTCATTGGTTACTCCAGAGTACTAGTACCTACCACTCAGAGTTGTTGGGATTAAATAAATGAGGCAATGCACAATGCCTGGTACATACTGTACTAACTTCTCAATCAATGCTTGCTGTTGTAACGGTTTCCTTCTATGGACCTTGGAGGCATCTGAAAATGGAAACAGTCAATGGCTTGATGCATTTGCCTTTGATTGCTTCTCTGGATTTTCTGCTTTTACTTTTAAGGTCAAGCAAACTCCTGTTTTTACTTCTCAACTAGAAAGATGTCGTTTTTCAAGGATGCTAAATCTACATTTAGTTTGGCAACGTGACGTGTTTATGTGGTTTTACATTCTTCATTTCTGTCTCACTCTGTTCAGTAAAATATTCATGCTTTGGTTGTCTGCAAGATGCCGTAAGATGTCCCAGGATGGGTGAGTGAAAAGAACCGTGCGCAGTTCTACCTGTGAGATACTTCGGGGACAAATGCTTTTTCTGCTAATGCAAACCGGGCTGCACACAGAGATAATGCTACCATTTTTGGACTTTTCTACATTTTTAAGTAAATTTACTGTGTCTGGTTGTTAAACTATCTCTTGTTGAATATGTTCCCTAGAAGATATAAGATGAGAAATTCAACTCTTTTCCTGGTTGCAGCATAAAGCTGAGTTGGTTGAACACTATGACTGTACCTGAATTTCTGATGGGATCGCCTTGCTCTAATGCGGCAGTTCTCAACCTGTGGGTCGCAACCCACAGGAACTGTATTAAAGGGTGGTGGCATTAGGCAGGTTGAGAACCACTGCTCCAATATAAATGAGGATAAGTTATTAGTGCCTTGTTACAGAAGGAAAACAAAATAGGACCTAAACAATAGCAATAAAGGAACCGAACCTCCAGATTTAGGGTTAAAAAATCACTAACGTTTATAAAGAAAGAAGCTACTCTGTTTGTGGTGCTTATTGTTGTTTTGATGACCACAATGGCAGATGAGACTCTTGGGATGTGGGGATAGTTTTGCTAGAAAATTCTGAGCTGGTATGAATGAAGCACATGCAAGAATATTTACTAATATAGGCACAAAATGCAGCCGCTGACAGCCATGTTTCTGGGATGAAAACAGTCAAAGCTCATCCTGTAATAATGCATATTCAGCAACAAGCAAAATGGCTGCTGTCACCCACGACAGCAGAGAACAGAAGGCTTCATCACACACGAGCCTCTGTGGGAGCTCGTCTAAAGTCAACTTCCTAGTTATGATCCCTTGGGAAAGATTCATATGTTATCGATCTTTTGCATATTTTCTAAGAATGGAGTCACCTTCACTCAGAAGAATGACTTTCAGACTGAAAGGAGGTGGAACAAGCATCATTAAGACAGAAGTGAAGGTCACGACTGAATTGAGGGTTATAACGGTGAAACTTACTGCTTTCCATAAGCTTAGGTCTCCAGATGAAAGACGCACCGCAGGACTAGAGATCTGTTTCTTCTTTGATGACAATCTTTATGATTCCAGGGGAAATGAGAACCTTAAATTCCCACATTCCAAAGAGAAAGATAAATTACATATAGACACATGTTTAAACTGTACATATGGTATTTATATATGGACACACACTACATAAATGTTTACCTATGCACGTAAAAGGTATCTATATACATATAGGCATGTATACATGTGGATATACGTGTGTGCTATAAACACTACAGACAACACCAAAGCCCTAGGAAAAATTATTTACTAAAGCAATTCAACTCAAGAAGTAATACTATTGGTAATCATCGTGGGCACACCAGAAATTAAGACAAACTAATTAATGACAAACTAACACCATTGCATTTCTGAAAGAGTTTACTGTACTGATAAGATCAACAGAAAAACACATAAATTATGCTTTTATCTCAGGAAGTTTTATAGGCACAGTACATACATAAAGACTAGAATCACACTTGTTTGCAGGAGAAGGCAACAGGGAAACTGGCTGTCTTGTAAAATGCTGGACTCCCCATCAAAGAACGTAACCAAGTAGATGCTGAATGAGAAGAAGAAACATTCTATTTCTCTTCCTGCACAGTACGTTTATGGGCTAGAAGATTCCAGTACTTAACTCAGGTACTGGAAAGTGCACTCAACAAACAAGTATTTGCTAAACAACAAATGTCAAAATTTCCAAAGTATGGAGTTTGGGCCTTTTTTTAACATACAGATCTCTATTCTCAAATACCTTCGATTTTTACTAAGTAGGAAAGTGTTTGCTTAATATCAAAAATGTTCAGCACTTTTTTAAAAAAAAAAATTGTTTCCCCAAGTCTACATTACATATTTTACCTATCTCATAACTCTTATGACAGAAGGAATCTATTTTACACAATACGGTGAAACTATGCCTGCTGCTTTCTTAGGGTTTGTAACCTGAAATGTCAGAAAGAAGCTGAGAAATGTGTTAGTAAAGGAGGAATCAGGGCTCAAGATCTCTGCTGTTTGAATTTTGGGTTCAACTCCTAAAGTCATCCAATGAGAAGATTGCTGGTCTCTTTGTTTTCAGCTCTATTACATATTTAATTTTCCCTTGGATGAAAAATAAATAGGAGCAGTGAAGGAGAAGTACTTGGAAATGTAAAAGGCTTTTTATAATATGGGTTTGAAGCAAAGTTAAGATATTTACAAACTCAATCACCAGAATAATGTAGCTACTGATTAAAGCAATAATCACTACTCTACATTGCACCAAAATTAAACTGCTAAGTTCCTTAGTGGATTCTAAAAGATTAGGGCTCAATAGCACAAACGATGCATTTATAAAAACTGCAAATATATTAACCCATTCTTTCTGTCTTCTGAAGAAGTGACTACAGCAAAATATGTATCTAATTTTACTAAGTACCCTTCAGAGACCTCATTTTGCAAATGCATATTTGACACAACAAAATACTGTCATGGTTGGAGAAATTCTTTCCACTGCCTATTCATCAATTCAGATGAGATGATGTCTTTCCACGTCAAGTCTCCAAATCCACTTTGGAATATGCCCATTTTGTCTCCTACTATCCTGTCTTCTACTATAATTTCAAAGGAATTAAATGTTTAATGAGTACCTATGATATATCAGTATGTTGGCTTAAATGCTTTTGCACATACTATCTGATTTAATTGTCATAAAAATCCATAATATAGTAATTACTTTTCCTCACATATAAATGAACAAACTGATTCTGAGAGGTGAGATCACTTCCTAAAATGGCTAAAAAAGTATAGAAATGGAACATTTTTATTTTTAATTTCAGAATATTATGGGGGTATATACGTTTTGGTTATATAATTTGCTTTTGTATATTTAAAGTCAGAGTTAAATGTATGCCCTTCACCCAGAAAGCGTG
Organism: Arctocebus calabarensis; assembly: GCA_963573935.1. Classification (NCBI taxonomy): domain Eukaryota; kingdom Metazoa; phylum Chordata; class Mammalia; order Primates; family Lorisidae; genus Arctocebus; species Arctocebus calabarensis. Next base: position 34,787 of record CAUYON010150227.1, read on the forward strand.
TGATGCACCTGTGCAATATACCTGTTGGGTGGGAATTTACCCATCTCCTCCTTCTCTTCCCCACTACTTGAATTTCACTGGGATTTCTTCCATATCAGCATACCGGTGTTTATCAACTAGTTCCAATTTAGTATTGAGTACTTATGGTATTTGTTTTTCCAGTCCTTCAATACTTGGGATAATGATCTCCAATTCCATCCAGATTGTTACAAAACATAATACATCTCCATCTTTTTATGGCTGAGTAGTACTCATAGAATGCATATGCCATAATTTCTTAATCCATTCATACATTGATGGGCACTTGGTTTGTTTCCAGATCTTTGAGATCATGAATTGTGGGACCATGAACACTCAGGTGCAGGTGCCTTTTTTGAAAAATGTCTTTTTTTTTCCATTGGCTAAATACCTAATAGAGAGATTGTAGGATCAAAGGTAGGTCTATAATTTCTATACCACTTTCTAGAGAGGATGAACTAGTTTTCAGTGCCACCAACAACGTATGTGTGTTCCTTTCTCTCTTCATCTGTTTCTTTGATACAGAATGGTCAATAGACCATTCTTACTGGAGTTGGGTGATACTTCAATGTGGTTTTGATTTGCATTTCTGTGATAATTAGAGATAGTATTTTTTCATATGTTAGCTGGCCATTAGTCTATCTTCATATGAAATTTCTGTTCATGTCTCTTGCCCAGTTTCTAACAGGATTGTTTGATCTTTTCTTGTTGATTTTCTTGAATTCTTTATAGGATTTTTTTTTAACAGAACCCTGTTTTAATTCTGACACACCCTTGCTTTTTTTCCTGTCTTATATACCAGCTATTGACTCTAAGATGTAATAAGTATTTAGTCATTGTGATACACAACTACTATGTTATGACATTAGTGGACTTTTTTCCCATGGTTTAGAACCAAAATGAGACTATCCATACATTTATAGATGGATATACTTACTGAATTACTGAATATATTCCACAGACACTGTTGTCAGTCCTTTATTAACCATTTTCTCTTTTTATTTCTCAAACAACAAAACAGAACTTTATCATTTGGGGGACCACTACCACAAGAGAGGAAACTGAGGCACAGGGAGTAAGCTTGCTCTAACCATACTGTCCAGTAGTAAAGCCTGGATTTGTACCCAGGCACTGCAACTCTGGAACAGTGGTTGTTAACTGGGACCTACTTTGTTCCTAGGGTATATTTAGCAATATTTGGAAGCCTTTGTAGTTGTCATAACAGAGAGGAGATACTGGTGTCTAGTGCCTGGAGGCCAAGGATGTTTACCAGCACAAAACAGCCCCCTCAAAAAAAGAATTATCCAGCCCAAAATTTCAATAATGGCAAGGGTAAGAAACCCTGCTCTAGAATCTGCCTTTTAGCATTTCTCTGTACTTCTTTACTGCTGAATACGGGCAAAATCATGGAAATAATGAATGCATCTCACATTGCTGATGATTCCTTCTTGCCTGAGTACTGTATTGTCTCACAAGAATTTCCCCCAGGAATACTGACTATACTACATGGCAGCGGTCTTTTATCCTGGACATCAGAGTGATCCTGGTGTCTTCCATGAAATAAAGAAGCCTGGCTTCTCTTCTCAAAATTCTTGTTCAATTAGACAGGCATACCTTTATTAAGAATCACATTATTTTTTAAAAGCTGGAAGGAAAATTCCAAAAGCTGGAAGGAAAAGCTGAAAATTCCCCAAGGAATTTTCATGTGCTTCCAAGTTTTAAGAAACACGTAAAGAAAAGTAACAGACATTTTAAAAGTATATAACCCTCTCTATTCTCCACTAATCTGATACCCTAGCAGTGACTCGGAGTCACTGAATTCTTACTCTGTGTTCAGGACTGCACTCAGTACTTTGGACTGAGGATTTTGCCTCACTTAAGTTCTTCAACAACTGCATCAGGCAGGAATTCTTATCACCAGTGTTAAAGGCTGTTACAACAAAGTACCATAAAACATAGAAATTTTATTTCTTACAATTCTAGAGGCTGGCTGGTCCAAGTCCTAGGTGCCAAGATTTGATGTGAGGGGCGGCGCCTGTGACTCAAGGAGTAAGGCGCTGGCCCCATATACCGGGGGTGGCAGGTTCAAGCCTAGCCCCAGCCAAAAACTGCAAAAAAAAAAAAAAAATATATATATATATATATATATTTGATGTGAGGGCTCACTCTTGTTCAAGCTTTCTTGCTGTGTCCTCACATGATGGTAGGGACACGGTAGCTCTCCTGGGCCTCTTTTATAAGGGCACACATCCCGCTCTTGAGGGCTCTGTATTCACGCCTTAAACTCCTCCTAATACCATGAGCAGGTCAAGATTCACCCCATGAGTTTTGTGGGGTACACAAACATTCAGTCCATCATCACCATTTTACAGCTGTCGAAACGGAAACAGCAGAAGATTAAATAAATTACCGAGACCACACAGCTAGTGCGTGACGGGGCTGTACATCGAGTCTAGCTCCTTTTGACTGAAGCAGCAGCTCTGAAACGCGAGCGTGCATCACCGCCATCTGGAGCTCTTGTGAGGTCAAGCCCGACCCCAGAACCTCTGAGTCAGGAGGTGTGGAGCAGCTGACGAGTCCCCAGTGCTGCTGCTGACTTGGCGGGTCTGGGACCACACTTGACAACCACTGTGCTAAAGAGGGGCATTTTCTTTCTTTCTTTCTTTTTTTTTATTGAGACAGAAGTCTCACTTTGTCACTCTCAGCAGAGTGCAGTGACATCACAGCTCACAGCAATCTCAAACTCTTGGACTCAAGGGATTCTTTTGCTTCAGCCTTCCAAGTAGCTAGAACTACAGGTGCCTGCCACAACACGCGCTATTTTTGTTTGTTTGTTTGTTTGTTTTTGTTGTTTTTTGTTTAACAGGTCCCAGGCCGGGACCCCACCAGCCCCGGAGCACATAGCCGGTGCCCTAACCACTGAGCTATGGGCGCCTGGCTAAGAGGACCATTTTCTATAAAATCAAGTTCTTTCTTTTTAATGACATTTCTTCTGTTTAAGAAGGTTTTGCCCTCATTTCCCCCTTGAATCTTAGGGCTGGGGTGGGGAGGTTGTAGAATTTTTTGCCTCACTAGCTTAACATCCTGTAATGTCAGGGACAGTCCTGAGCACCATATTGGTGTGAAAAGTGTGTGACAGCCTTCTGCTGTGGGACAGGGTCAAGGGAAAGCTGTGCAGGGGGAAACAAGCCTCCTCTAGTCTTGAGTGATAAGATCACTAATAAGAAAACCACCAACAGGACAGAAAGAGACCCGAACCAATGGGATAACGATCCAAAGAGCAAATTAAATGCCAGACAAAGGGGATGATGGGAAAGGTGATACAATAAAGGACAAGAAAACCTCAAGAAGAGTTTTTGTTTCAACTTCCTTATTCCTACACTTAGACCCAACCATGATTAAATAAAAGACCAAAAACTGGACAGTCCTTTTCTTTTTAACCAATCTCATCATGTCCACTGAACAGCAGCCGGCAATCCAGCAAACACACCCCAAAGATAAGCGATCAATGTAAATCTCAAGTTAGGGGACATCCTGGCAGCAGGTGGAGGGAGTCACACACGGCTCCCAGTGTTGGGTAGATCGACCAGTGTACACTCATCTGCTGATGGACCCATATGTGTCCTGAGTCCCTGTGCTGGACACTGGTGGATACAAAGAGCAGGTTATAGTCAAGGCAAAAGGTAAGCGGGATGAGAAAAGACCCCCAAGACCAAATGAGCAATGGAGACGTAGGAACCCAGGATGAGCAGAAGTCACTGTGGTCAGGGATGCTTTCCACAGGTGACGGAAGCTGAGTTGGGTCCTGAAGAACAGGTTGGATGTGGATAATTAGAGCACAGTGGAGAGAAGCCTCAGGAGGATGCAGGAGGAGAAGCGAGCCTTCTGGGGTGGCGAAGGGGAATGGATCACGGGGGATGCTGCAGGCAGAGCTGGCCCAGGTGTGCAAAGGCCCAGGAGGAGTTTGGGGTTATTTTGTGCACTTGGAGAGCTGAAAAGCTTTGGATGAGGAAAGTGATAAAACTAGAACTTTAGAATAATGTAAACCATGTCCTCCTTCTTTCCTGAACACAGGCTGGACTCGCCTGTCATACCTGAGTCCTCAGCTCCAACCCTCCCTTTGTCCCCCGGGGTGCCATTCCCTGGTGGGCCAGGGCAGGAGTTTGATTAGTGTCACAGCTCAGGAGGCGTGAGGAGGCATGAGTTTCTACTCCTGATACCTGGCTTTCAGTCCCCTGTGAATGGTGCCTATAAATTCTATCCCGCTCAAATTAATATCTAATAACCTTTAAATAGCTCCCAGAGACCAATTCCATTTCCACATATGAACTGTAACATATCGAAACATTTGAAACACTTGGTATCCCCCAAATCTGTTTGCTTTCTGACAAAGAAAAGGGAGTTCTTAAATGGCTTTCTTCCTTATCTTTAATTACCTACAGATCTTCTAAGAATATTATTTCTAGTATTATACAGAAAACTAGCAATTATGATGAAATGAAATAAATAGGATTCAATTCACAGGTTTTAAATACACACTGAGCTATGAGCTTATCATATATTATTTGATGAGAAATAAAAAAAGCCAAGCAAATAGTGTTAACTACGTGTGACTTAATTAATAAGAATTGAATGAATGGGCAATATCCAGAGTCAACAGCCAAAATCCACATCGACGAGATCAGTAGAGGCAGGACAGCTCATGTCCAAGGATCTTCCTCAGATTTCTGATTTGTTTCAGAACTTCTACTAAGCAGTTTCTCATTCCCTCCATATATGACTCAATGAGTAGGCGTCACAATCTTATTTCAGAGATGGACAGCCTGAGGCCCAGAAAATAGTTAAGTAACCTACCCAAGAATTTACAGTTAGATAAGCTTACTCAAAGTCCAAGATTCGTTCCTCAAGTTTTTACCAAGTTCATCTCATCAAGTCTTTAGTGTCTCAGACCCCTGCTCAGATTCTGACTCAGTGATTAGTGGGGGCGACCCATCTAGAACATACGTGTCTTGTGGTGCTGAGGAACGTTCCAGAGGTCTTCAGTCCGGGCAGCCCACTGGGATCATTTTGGAAGTGTTTAAAACTCCACATGCCTTTGCCCCACACCAAGCAAACCAGGCTGTGAATGAGGGGAAACTCTGGGCATCAGCGTGTTTCAGGTCTCCAAGTGACGGCGATGGGCACCCCTGGGCTCAGCTCCTCTGTGCTGGCAACAACACTGCATGGATTTCCCAGCCTCCTTACTCACCACTCCACCCGGGCCCTGGGCCCCCTAGGGAAGAAGCCTTCCTATGACATAGGCTAGGAGAAAGCTGAGCTGTTCAAGAGAAGAAAGAAGCAGAAGGGAAGGAGATCCAGAAACTATTTACAGTAATCGTGTATTGTTTGACTATTCAAGATTTTGAATAAATGAGATTATAGTTGCTCTCGCCACGGGTGAGGGGGTGGGAAAATGGGAATGATGTGAGATGATGGTACATTCATTTGTTCCCCTTATGGTAACCATTTTGCTACATTCAATATACATATCTTATAACATCGTGTTGTGGATCTCAAACATCCACAATAAAATTCCTTCTTAAAAAATAAATAAAAAGAAGCCATTCGTGATAGTGATTAGCAGAAAGAATTCGAGAGGTGTAGACGGTGGCACAGGAGGTGAGGGGTGACGAGAAAGAAAGACGTTGAGTTTCATCACTGAAGCAATTCAGCAGCTCTGGGCAAAGTTAAACAACGCTGCAATTTACAGAAGCATTTTGTGCTTGTGTAAACAGCTTGTTTTTCCTGTGGAAGTGAAAGCAATTTTTACATATTTGTCTATTTATCCTTTCTAGTGACAAGGGTTGAGGATCAGAACCGTCTGTTGCTGTGCCCTTATCTTGCTTACACCGAGGCACGGTGGGAGAAGGAAGTCACTTTAGACTTCAGGTCTGGGGCCAGGCCAGGCTGCTTGATGTGAAAATCCTCAAACTGGTCCTCAGGCTTTCCTGCTGCGCTGGCTGCTGGAAGATGTGTGCATGTTTTCTTTGACTGTAAAATGCTCCTGTGCCCTGTTAATTACCTCCTAGGTCCGATATTTGCGAGCACAGGCACAGAGTTATTTTTGTACGCAGCCCTTCATCGCTGGACCTCAGGAAGAGGGTCCAAAGTCATTGGAGATAAATTCGTTGTGAGGGAAATTTCTGTTATACTTGTATAATCAGGGGGATGACTCTAGTTACATGCCATATGCATATCAGATCTGTTTCCAACCGGATGAAAACAAAGGGGAATCTATCTGTACAATTTGGGGGAGGAGAGTGATGTTTTTTAATTGCTGATTGCTATTAAGCAAAGTATGCATTCTTAATAAGCGAATAAGTAGTGTCAAAAAGAAAAACCAATATTCTCCCTCCTCCCTTCCTCACCCGAGGAGCCTTTCACCTCTACTTAATGAAATGGAACCGTTGATGCCTTTAACTCCTCTTTCATTTAATCTCATTAATGAGGCCTGTTGGGATTGTGCGTGTGGGATCACGTAGGGACAGTCGTCAGACCTCAAGTGAAAAGTGTAATAGTTTTCAGTTAGGCTTTTAATTGCTACGTCAAAATGTGTGAGAACCAGCTCAAAACCAAAGCTGACGCCACTGGTGAGTTTTACATTTTCTTCTCTTTTCTGGCATTAGCTGCAGGAACCATCCTCCAGGCAAGAAAGTAAGCATTTATAAGCTCTCAGCAAACTAGATAGCTAGCTAGCTGTGGGAACAATAAAATATTTTCTGACTCAGGAATGTATATAATAAGGAAGTCACTCAGGCTTAATTTTCGAAGAAGACATTTATAAAAATAAAGAAGATATTTATTTATAAATATTGTCATTTCCTGAGATGAATTAGCAAATGCATACGTTTGGAGATTAAATTCAAGTAGTTATCTACCACATTGCACTAACGTTCTGTTAGCCATACGAACATCCTTCTCACAATTTTGTAGCTTTGATTTTTAGTCATTGGCATTGCTGAAGTTAAGAGCATTTTACTTTTCTAATTTTTAAAAAAAATTCATTTAGTGTATATATATATATGATATATACATATCCATGCATATATAGATATAATATATATATACACACACACACCAGATGCTTTCTCATATATAATTGTATTTTCAAGAAAAAAATACAATTGGTTGAATGATTATTATCAATTATATAAATTATGCCTGAGTTTTTCCACTAATTTTTTAACAATTAAGTTAGTGCATAATTTCCCAGACACATATTGTCTCATAATATAGACAGGGTTTTGATCATTTGTTTTAAAAGATTTATTTATTTCAGAGTAAAATGATTTCTTGTCATTTCTTTGCTGGTACTAGATAGCAATGAACAACAATTGGGAATATTAAAACGTACATTGATATAATTGTTTGTTTCAATTAATACAACCCTTGAAATTGTTCCAAAAGAGTTAATTAATCAAAGTTAAACTCCTTTAAATATATCAGTTCAGAATTATGCATGTGTATTTTTAAATAGATATTGTTTCTCTGCAATTACTCATTAATTTCAAATTCTATATATTTAAAGATCTCATTGGTGAAATAAGCTATTACCAGCAGATTGCAGTTCTAACATCAGTGGAGTCTTTAAGCAATTATTTATCCTCACTACTGACAGATTTACTCAGGATATTGTTGCTATTGTTGTTTAGAAATTAATAACACTGGACATTCTAACGTCCATGCACTTAATCCTCTTTGGGTCTGAATCACAATTAGCAGGGGCTCACAGATGCACAGAAATGTTTCTCTTCTGATGCATTGTTTTTAAAAAAGAAGTTACGTTCTTTTTTAAAGTAAATTTATATAAAACACAGTGTTCAACTTGAGGGGTTTCTGTGCACATTCATACAGACACGACACTTTTTAAGTGAAAAATATGAATAAACGTACTTTAACGTTTAATGTTTACTTTAAAATATGAATAAACGTACTTCCTCTTAAGCTTTAACAAAATTAAAAGGAATAGCTTAAATTAAAGCTGCAGGGTTTTGGCTTTTTCAAGTTAAGTAGACTTGGTACTATGCTTAGTAATTTCTGGTTTTCACCAATGTCTTTTTCCCCTAATATTTCTCCAAAGAAGAAGTATCTCTGCATCTTTAAAAGTAATTTAAGCCTCTAAAAAATGGAGGGGACCCTTTTTCTGCCAATTCAATCCACCTGGTCTTATCAAAACGCCTATGGTACAAACTAATGTATAAAAAGCACAACAATTGGAATAAAACATAAATATCTCCATCCAAATGTTATTGCATACTATCAAACAATCATTTTGAAAGTTCCACTAAGAGAAAAGCAGTTCAAACGGAGGAAATTAATTACAACAAAATTTGAAAATGATAATATCTTTTCTTACTACTTTTTGTGACAAAAATACAAAGTGCTATGTGTCTGGGAATGAGAAAGGATGGTCATCGTGTTCACACAACTTCACCAGCTTACATAAACACGGAATAAAGCTGTTAGGGATTACGCGCAGCATGCTGGACTGATGAGCTCAAAAATAAGATCGCTCGGGTCCTATAATATTTGGGATTATGCTGGTAATCTCTTTAAAGAAAGTGTGCGGTATCAGCAGAACAGGCACTTCAGTGTTTGAGGGAGCCCGTCACTAATTCTACGCTTGTTGGGGGGCTAAGCCTTTGCCTCAGTCCCATGTTGGACATGAGCCTTTTGTGGTATTTATTATAGGGGGAAATTATAAGAGACAGATTCTAGAGTAACATTCCAAATTATCATTTTACTCCTGAAGCAATTGCTATGTGCAAGTGAGAATACTTTCCTATATATTCTACATGTCTCCTTTAAAAAGGAACTCTAAATGTATATGTATATGTAAACCCAAACATGCCTTTCTCTAACCTCTACAGTCATTCATATCAGTAGAAGTAAAATTGTCTCTTCAATTCTATGACTCCTTTTTATTTCAGGATTCAGTGTTGAAGCAATGTAGTTTGAATTGCAATTTAGCTAGAACGTAAATTATATAACAATATAATTTTTAATATGGAAATTGAAAACCTATTTAGACATGATAGCATCATCTATGTGTAACAACAATCAAAGGTCTTGCAGATAATAAAAAAAAAAATGAGTTCCTAAAATCTGAGTTCTTGCAGAAAGATCTCTGGTGTCATATTCCTTGTCTCTCTCCCGCACACACACATACAAATGTAAATATCTAACCTATGTTCTATCATTTGTCTATCTAAGTATTTCTGCATCAATGGTCAAAAGCACATTAAAAAAACAAAAATGTTTGTAAACATGGAAAAGTGGCAAATAATACTATTGTTTAGTTTTTGGCCACCCAGGCTAATTGTGAGATGTTCTGAGCCAGTTAATTAAAGTTGTGATTAGATTAGGATGGCACCTGTTCATATAATATTAACCATCTGATCTCACGTGGACATCATCTTGATGTGGGGCAATAATCTACCCAAAGACCTCAGGAAAAGATATGATGTCACTTTTATTTTGAAAGGTTTCTTTTTTCAAGAACAAAGGCATCGAAATTAAATTCTGATATTTTAGAACATACCCTCCTTTTTTTTCTCCGCAGTCCTGGCTTGTCTCTTTTTTTAACACACTCAAGAGATTTAGTCTTTCTTTATCACCAACCAGAAAAAGACATGTTTTGCTTATTTTCAAACTCTCTGAACAAGTGCTGGGAACTTCAGGAATGGTCTCTAACTGCTTGTGTCAATGAAGAGAATGAGAAAGAATATTGTTGCTTCTACTGGGGTTATTCTCTTTATACAGGGGATTGCTTGAATAGTGTTTGAACTTTGAATTGTCTGACTCTGAATATTTATTAACAATTTAATGTCTTTACCTTTACATTTATTCAGCAAGTCCTTGTGTCATCAGTCTTTTCAAGTATTCTTTTAAACCTTATAGTACAGGAGCTACATCTCAGAACACAGTAAATAACACAGCACCAGGTTGAACTCTATGAAATTGCCAGCCTTGGCAATTTTTTTGCACAAAAAGGTGGCAATTTCATGTGATTCAACTTAACATGTGGTGACTGCAGATGAAAACATGGTTATTTGATAATTCTAGAAGCCTTTTGCTACTATTTACTTTTAATTTAACCCCATTAACTAGGTCCCCAAAACACATTTAAATACCTAATCTGGAATATTTTTTACTCTTGTTACTGGATTTTCTTCTTCCAATCTTTAGCAACCAACTTTAAGGTTTCCTTTTTCCTACATACTTAGTACTTGAAGCATGCTTACTTTCCAAGACCCAGCTCAAAAGCCACCCAGCACCAGCTTCCCCCAGTCGAAATTAACATCTTCTCCTGGGTACATTCAGTGATCTTAGGTCTCCGTATTATCGAGATTTAGACATCTGTGGTTGTTCAAGCACAGCATTCATTTTAAAGACGGAAGCTTGGTTTTGCATATACATGTAGTCTAAAATAAACAGATGTTTGCTCAATTTATGATTTTTAAAGAACTTTTTACTTTGTGCAATTCACTTTTCTGAATAATTTAAAGGCTTTTTAGTACAATTTTAGATTTACAGAATAATTGGTCAGAGAGCATGTAGAGATCCATATACATACCGAGCCCCACACATAATTTTTTCTTTTATTAATACTTTGTGTCAGTATGGCATATTTTTATAATAATTAACCAATATAGATACATTAGCTGTAATCCATGGTTTACAGTAATGTTCACTCTTTGTGTTGTACCATTCTATAGATTTGACAAATGCATCAGGGCATTTGTCATTACAGTATCGTACAGAACAGTTTCACATCCTAACAGTTCCCTACGCATCACCTATTCATCCCCCTCCCCCACCACAAACCCATGGCAACCACTGATTTCTTTATTGTCTCTGTAGTTTTGCCTTTTCCAAAATGTTATACAGTTAGAATCATACTAGCAATAATATGCATTGAAGGTTCTTCCAAGTCTTCTCCTGCCTAATAGCTCTTTTTATATTGCTAAATAATATTCTACTGTATGGTTGAACCACACCATTCACCTATGAGGAACATCTTGGCTGTTTCTCGTTTTTGGCAATTATGAATATAGTTGCCATATGTGTAAATATTCTTGTGCAGGTTTTGTGGATGTAAGTTTTGAGCTCAGGTGGTAAATATCTAGGGGCACAATTGCTGAGTCCTGTAATCAGACTGTTGTAGCTTTGTAAGAAATTCTTGAACTACCTTCCAAAGTGGATAGAGCATTCTGCATTCCCACTAGCAACTTGCCTTTGCTGTGCACTTTCCTTTGCTCTACATCACCTCCTGCATCAGATGCTGTCGCATTTTTAGGTTACACATGTCCTTCCTGATAGGCATAGCGTGGTGCCTCATTGTTTTTCATTTGCAATTCCTTAATGACACATGACGTCCAGCATTTTTTCTATGCTTATTTGCCATTCCTATCACTTCTCTGGTGAGGTATCTGTTCAGATCTTTTCCCATTTTTTAAATTGTAAGAGTTCTTTGTATATTTTAGGTACAAGTCCTTTATCAGATGGGTGTTTCGTAATATTTCCACTCTGTCTGTGACTTGTCTCTTCCTTCTCCTAATGCACTTTGATTTTTAACATAGAGAAGTTGCATTTTTTTTTCATTTTCTGAAAAAGAAGATTTTTTTTCTCTTTTTGAATTATTCTTCAGGGAAGACACTCTACCTGGTCATTCTGAATCACGTCTGGAATGAGGTTTGTGACATGCCTCCATCCCTCCCCTTCAGCGACAGTGAGGCTCCATAAACATGAGCTTCCTTCCTGCTGAAGGTTTCAACCAAACGAAGACTAGAGAAAGGGGCTGCAAAAAATTTAAGGAACTAAAGACATACAAGTTTTATTCATTGAAACAAAATAATGCTTTTTTCAGAACTGGAAAAATTAGCTACCAAGTAGAGTACATATCTTCTTTATATAGAAAGGTGCCAAAAAACGTATATACATTTTAGGAAAAGAAAAAACTGTATTAAAATTGTCATACTCAAGTCATGTTTGACTTCAGCAATTGCAGGAGTCACTCAAATTTAACTTGTATTTATCTTTTTTATCTGTACATATTGAGTATTATCATTTTAATACAGGTTTTTCCTTTCTTAAAATGTGTGTGCATTTTTTGGCACCCTTTGTATTTAAAAAATAAAGATTAGATAGATAGATTCAGTTCTCTTTATAGACAGTTGGAGCTCAATGGCAGAAATCTTAAAAGGTAAAGTGTAGAATGTGTTCCCTTTCTCTCTTCCAGAACTTCTAAAATTTCTCAAACTTAACTGTGTATATGAACTACAAAAATGTTGTTACAACACAGATTCTAATTATGTAGGCCTAGGGTAGGACCTGAATGTCTACACTTCTAACGAGCACCTGGATGCTGCTGGTCAGGGACCACACTTTGAGATAGTGAGTCTCAGGACAGCGTTACTATGAGAGATGAGAGGAATGCCATGAGTCTCCGAGATAGCCATTGAACTCTAGATTAATTCATCTGCCTCAGTGAGATGGCATAGCTTTTCAACACTGCATTTCCAAAGCTACCATGGATGGCTAGCATGAGTTCATCTCTTAGTCTCTAAAATTACTTGACTTGCTTACCTTACCAAACTTAATGCAATTTGATTTTCAAAACAGGAAAATTGCATTTTTAAACAATCTTTTCAAGAAAGCCCTTGTCAGTACTAAGTATCCAGGGAAGTCAAGGGCAACCATAACCCCAAGAGTGACTCTCCAGAAGAGGGAGGAGCCACCAGCACGTGGTGCTAGAATGTGGAAAACATGTGGGTGCAACTAACAACCATTAAACCTCCAAAAAAAAACTGGTCCACTGCGTGTTAATCACAGTAATAGAAGATGTTTCTGGAATATGCTGGCTTCTCTTTATTCTGATTTTTCCCCCTTTTTCTGAACCCCTTTGGTTACCCTCCTACCTGTATAAATAAAAACCAATGCCTAAAAAGCAATAGCAAAAACTACTTTTCCTGAAGTCTGTGAAGTTTTGATCATAATGCCAGAGAAATTTAAAATTCCATCTGGACAACATAGAATATCCAATTTGAATCCTAGAGAGCTCATCGAAGAGAAAATTCTGGGCCTAAAAGCAAAGGGCCAGCTCTGAGCTCTGATGACCCCACATGGTGTTCTAGGAGGCCCTGCTTGGTCTTTGCCATCTCTGCTATCTACAGAAGTGCCTTTGCTGAAGAGCCATTGATTGTACCCTCAGTTCTAACTAAAGACTAATAGGAAAAGTGCCATTTAAATGACAGATATTTTCTCTGTCTTTAAAACTGGAGGCTTGGGCTTCAAAAACTGGAGGCTTGAGAATCAGAAGCATTTAACTAGAATCCTTACCCTGCCGTGCCAAAGCTATGGGACTATCTGAATGTTAAGCCTATGTTCCTTAAGCCTCTGCTTCTTTCTTTTCTAAAGAATACAACTGTGATTGGAATTAAATTAGATAAAATATTTATCTACAAGAATGCTGACACTATATAGTAGACTAGCAAAAAAGGGTAACTAAGGCTGGGTGCAGTGGCTCAACCCTATAATCTTAGGACCTTGGAAGGCTATGGTGAGAGGTTCACTGAGGTTTTAGGAATTCAGGACTAGCCTGAGCAACATAGCAAGACCCTGTCTCTACAAAAAGAAAGAGAGAGAGGAAGGAAAGATAGGAAGGAACGAAGGAAAGAAGGAAGGAACGAAGAAGGAAGGAAGGAAGGAAGCAAGGAAGGAAAGAAGGATGGATTAGGCAAGCATGGTGGTGCAATCTTATAGTCCCAGCTACTGGGGAGGCTGAGGCAAGAGGATCACTTAAGCCCAAGAGTCTGAGGTTGCAGTGAGCTATGATGAGACCACTGCACTCTGCCATAGCAACAGAGCAAAACCCTGTCTCAAAAAAAAAAAAATCAAATTCTAAATTCTGATTCAACTATTTTTGGTGAGTCTTGGTAGACCTCATTTTTAGCATAATCCCACGTGATGCCAATGCCATGGTCATAGAAAACATTACTCTCAACCTAATTGATGTTCCATCCCACACACATATTATCCCATTATAATTAAAATGTTGACAGGACAAGATGTATTTAGTGGGAATTAATTCATAAATTATGAGTTTAAAACTACAACTTATAAAAGTGATTTACTTTGCTTACAAAGGGAGTATTTAACTTACAGTAATTGCCTCTAATGATTATGCTAATTGCTGTCATTGTTATTTGTTGCTCTCATTTTCTGTCATTTCAGTCCTCTGGGGGTTTAGAGTGAGCAAGTCATTCCGGGATGGTAAACGCTCCAATGTAAAAGATAAATCATCTCCCCTTTGTGATAATCCTACAAATTATGCCTTTGGAAAAAAAATCTCTCTTTTCTGTCATTGTCATATAGTACTAATTTTTTTAAACCACTTTCCAATGATAAATACTATAGGGAATTATAATAATGTAAAGCTTAATGTATCTTTACGGCATTTAGGTTCTATCTATCCACTGAATGGAACAGAAGCTCCCACCATCCACCACCCAGAGTATCACAGAGAAGAGTTTGAGAAAGAGAACCTCAGATGCTGAAAGGATAGATGGGAGAGTGTTGTAGAAATTAGAGCACACTGAATTGTGTGCTTTAGATTGCACATTCAGAATGAACTCTGCACTAATGAGACACATGAGCGTGGGCAAAATTCCTAGTGCAACTTCAGGAATCTTTCAGAATCACCACCTCCTAGCACGATACAAGGCCAGACCTCAAGACATTTGTGTTTGTCCCCTGGGGTGGTCTCATTTTTCCACACTTCCAATTTCACCCTGACCTCAGGGCTATTGTCTTACTTTTATCGCAGTTACAGTGGAATCAGGTCCCAGAAATACCTGCTTCATCAAAGGCCTTTAAGTTTGTTGTTATGTGACATCAGAAGATTTTGTACCTAAAAGACATAGATATTTATCAGTCTGCCAGTGAGAGAGGGAAAAAGTACAAACAGATATTTTAACTTGGATTTATCACAGATGGTAGATGAGATACAATTTGGGTAGATGAGATACAACTTGGGCTACTGAGACCATCTGCAAAAGGATTTTTAACCAAAATAGTCATCTTTATTGGAAATTTCTACATGTGTAAATTGTGCTTTGCTCAGACATTAAGAGATTTAATTGCTCTGCCCACTTTTAGCATAACTGTAAAATTATGGAAAACAAAAACTGACGGGCACATTCCTAGTGTCCAGGAATGTGGCCTGTGTCCAGAAACACAGTGTCCAGTGCTCAGGAATCACAGCCTTGGCTGGGCCAATGCTGCTTATCCCCCTCATGGGGGGAAGAGGAGCAAAAAAACAAAGATACTGCTACTCTAACCCCAAACCCAAAGTGAAGATGGAAAGAATAAGTGGGCATTCCTCAAAACTTTCGGATCTAGCCTTTCTCTGGGAGTTCTCACCTTTGCAGGTGATTTGCAAGGTAGAGTTCCTAGCTAATAACTTGACTAATTGAAGACTCAATGTGATCCTTACGATAGAATACCAGGGTCACTTGGGAGCATTTTCTAACATATTCCCCCACTCAGGTTTCATCTCTTCATATCATACATGAAAAATCGGGATTGCTTAAAGCCATTTTTATAAAAGGAAGTATGTGAGATATCTTGGTTGTACTGAAAGAAGAAAATGTTGAGGACATTTTCAAGAATTATAAAAATTCTTCTTTAGGCACCTTAGCAAACAAAAAAGGAGTATGACCTTGTCCCTGTCCTCAATGGATTAAAAATGCCCAGAATACAAAAATGACTGAGTTGAGTTAGAGATGGAATGGTGAGAATTAATAACCATGAAAGTATTATACACAGTAAAAATGTTTCCTCAAGTCAGAAAGTGCCTGAAAGGTCTGTTATTGCTACCATCATTTCTTTTTTCTTTTCTTTTTTTTTGAAACAGGGTCTCACTCTATCACCCTGGGTAGAAATGCTATAGCATCATAGCTCATAGCAACCTCAAACTCTTGAGCTCAAGAGATCCTCTTGCCTCATCTTCCAGAGTAGCTGGGACTACAGGCACCTGCCACAACTCCCGGCTAATTACTACCATTTATTTTGTTTGTTTGTTTGTTTGGTTGGTTGGTTGGTTGGTTTTTTTTAATTAATTACTACCATTTCTGATGGATGTTTTTAAGACTCAAGATATTTTGTTGCATCAAAGTGATGCATTTTCTAATTACTCACTAGCCTGAATTAATTTATGTAATCTTAACACCTGTTTTCACCAGCAAGCGCTTTGAGGGAGCAGGATAAAAAACTGTGTAAGTTTGAATAAGGATAGAAAACATGGTGGGTGGCTTTGTGCTAAGTTTGCTGCAAGGAATTCCAATGAAAGAAGGGGTCTTCAAGGGGTTCTGGAGGAAAAGAATTGCCATCTTCAAAGAGGGAGACAAATTTTGACAACTCTATAATTGTTGAATAGGATCTGCATGCCAATCATGGGATAGTAAGTTAATTGCACTTCATAAATTGCTCTAATATAAGGTAAAGCCTTAAAGTATTTTATGTCTTTCATGATACTCTTTGACACTGAAAATACTATTTCAGAAAAGAAAACCTATACAGAATTGCTTTTATAAATAAGAATAGTAATTGTTAAATAGGATTTTAATAAGCATATCCACAAAGTAATGCCAATAGAAAAATATAAGTGAGATGAATATGTAGGAAATTGGGGGGGAAATTAACAAATTGCAGGACATTTCAGCTCCTCAAAGTTTGGCTCTCAGGGAATGCTATTGTTGAATAAATCCATGTGACAACCAATATTACAAAAGTCAAACTCTTTCCTCAGTTTTCTCTTACCACACTCGGTGTCACAGCTGGTAAGATCCAAGCCACCAAATCCTCCTAAGATCTCCAGTTGGAAACCATGGTAAACAACATGTCACTAGATCTGTATTTGCTGCAAAACAATTCCACAAGAGGCTGTGCCTGGTATAAATGGCAAGACATTTAGAAATGACAAAAGTTAGAGCACTAACTGATCTGCTATTCTAATCAGTTTCTGAAATACTAGACCTTGACGATGTACCTTATAAAATACGTAGTATAAACTATAAGACTGTGGCTCAGAAGCAGTTCATTTTTCTAAATGAATGAAAAGGAAGAGAATTGGTACTTTAAAATGATTTAAATTGATCTTCACTTATAATAAACCTCGGCTGTTTATTCTGTCGTAATAAGTAAAAATGGTCATAGAATTTACAAACTGATACCCTTTCCCCCACACAGCAACATACATACATACATACCCTTTAGGTGACTTTTTTCTCTTTAAAAATAGTGTTAAAATGTTTATGGTTCTTCGGGATCACATGTTGAGCCAGGATTATAAATACATATAAATATGCAGATGTTCGAAATGTTCCTTATCTCATTTGTATTTCTGAAGTTATGTAAAAGATAACCTTTGTGGCTTTCAAAAACATCTTCTTTTACCCTAGGGGGCAAATTATCTCTATTTTCATTTCTTTTAAAGTTAGATCATTTTATAATTAAGAACTTACTGAAGCAGATTCTCCCCACATGTAAATTACTCCCTGGGGAATAATTTATGCAAAGAGAACCTCTGACTTAATATCATATAAGCTAAAAACTATACAATGGATACCTGGGATTTTTTTAGTCAATTTTGTAATCTTTATAAACAATCTACTGTTTGAAAAGTTATTGTTTAAAAAAAAAAACTCTCATCATACAAGTAACTTATAAGTATGATTTATTAAGTTATTTTAAAATGACAAAATAATTAAAGGAGTAATTATGTGGCTTGTCCAAAAAAGCATGGGCAAAATCAGTTAATGAGGAGAAGGAGGAAGAGGAGGATAAAGACTGACATTGTCTAAGTCTTCACTATGTACAAGACACTTTTACATAAAATATTCATTTGATCCTTGCACATCTGCAAAGTTCGTTAGCTAAACTTTATAAATCAGAAAACACAAGATCAGAGATTTTCTTCTGGCCACCAGGCAAAAGGCGAAGTCCAGGAGGACAAAATAGAAGGACGTCAAATCTTATGTTTTTCCCCAACACAAAATCTTGAAAACAGTTGCTAGTTCATCTGATCTGAAAACAAGAAGAATCAGAAGCACGTAGAAATGTATGCTTACAAAGATGATTTAAAGTTCCTGTGAAATATTTAATTTTGAAAAATTTAATGTGCTACTAAGCTAAGCATTATCTTGCTAAAAAACGTAAAACAACAAGAAAAAGAAGGTAATGTCTTCCATTTGGTTTGGTTTGTATATTCAAGAGTGAGAAACTTATAGAAAAACATCCAAGTGACAGATTGATGTACAAAGCATTTTAAAGTATATTTTGCAAAATTATTTTAAATTGGGAGAGGAAATAGGAGAGCTTCATAGAGTGTATAATTTTAACAACTCTTAGAATATTATCAGAGACGTAAGAACCACCACATTCTAAATAAATTTTCTCTCATAGAGTCATCCATAGCCTTTATGCCGATGATTTATAATCATCTTAACAAGAGGTCCTCACAAATACATACCTAAGACATTACACCAAACTTCACACATGCAAATAGAAATCCCACATCCCACTATTTCTGTTGGCAGAAATGCTCTTTGCCTGCCTCCCTTCCACCTAACCAAATCCTACGCAATTTTCAAAATCAACAAAAATTACTTCATCTTCAATGAAATTATTTAAAGGTCCTATTAAATTCGTGCTCAGCACCCAAATAATTGATCCTTTTTTCTCTGATTTTTCCAAGCATTAATTTTGTTTTATTAATTAGATTATTGGTTTCATAAACACATCTTATCTTTTTTTTTCCTTTTTTTTTTTAATTGCAGAAAAGGATGAGATGGCTGTTAATACTCTTAGATAAACACATCTTGTCTCATGTCAATGGCCTTCATGTCTCAGTGGACATATACAACATACTGGATAAATATCAGACAAATACATTCCTAGTAATTTCATATTCATCTGCCATATACTTTATATATGTATGAAGCTACCATGCACCACCACCCCCCAGTTTTGCTTTATTTACTTATTAAAATTATTCTTGATATAGGCTATGTGAAAGCTCTCAATGACTTAACATTTCAAGTGCAATCCCCGGCGGAAGGGACTGTATTCGTTTCCTGGCCAAGGAACCCATACACCTATATATACCCTGAGACTAAAGGCCTAAAGGAGGAGATGGGGAAAGACTGGGAGAGAAACAGAGAGAGCTTCTCTCTCCCCACTTGAGTTCTCTCCCTCTACCAGGAGCTTTAGTGTTTTCTGTATTCTTTTCTGTAAATGAATTCTGTCTTACCACTGGGGGGTCGGGGGGGGGAATAATGTAATGAAGAATAATAAAATACATGTATTTAAAAAAAAAACATTTCAAGTGCAGAATAACAAATCTAAAGTCATGGGTTTGAGGAATTTTTTTTTTTTTTTTTTAAGAGACAGGGTCTTGCTCTGTCCCTTGCTGTGAATACAGTGGCACAATCACAGCTCCCTGAAGCCTGGAATTCCTAGGCTCAAGCCATCCGTAGGCCTCAGCCTCCCAAGTGGCTGGGACTACAGGCAGGCACTGAGCCCCTACAGGGCACAGTATTTTAAGGTCAAGTTTTTAAAGGAGAAAACAGTAAAGGCAAGAGTTTAAAAAACTTCCGGTCTCTGGTTATGTTTTTTAGTTTGAGAAAAGCAAAGCAAACATTAGCAGAGGGAAGCAGCTTAAGAAGGACATTCAAACAGTGACGAGGAGGCCCGCACCACCACCCACCTCTGTATTTCCAAACACAAACATCAGGCCGGCCGAGATGGTCCACGAAGCAGGGGGAGTGAAAGGAAGGAGACAGTTTTGTAAACTCAAAATGTCCATTTTTTTTTTCCTTTCAGCACAAATTGAAGTGATACCATGCAAAATTTGTGGCGATAAGTCCTCTGGGATCCACTACGGAGTCATCACGTGTGAAGGCTGCAAGGTACGGGGCTCCGGTTGGGCACCGCTCTGCGCTGCCTCAGGCGCCTGCGTCCCTGGCAGCGCAGCGGCGCCTCTGTAAGGAAGGCCTGCTGACTTGGCCTGGGCCTGCTGCTGCCTCTCAGGAATTCTTACTTGGTGGATGGGAGACTTGATTTTCTGGTCTTTTGCCTTTTCTCTTTCTGTTATTGCAAACCTGGTCAGCAGCTCCTTCAAAATGGACTCTTATTTAAAAGTTTGAATTATTCCATTGACAGAGATATAAATAATGACGCTTGCTATTTTAGCAGTACTGTCTCCAGTAAACTCCAGGCACTTATTACTATATGAAAAAAAACTAAAGGTTGAAATGAAGATGATATGTGGTAAACCAGTGGGCATACATTTATCTTTCTCCTTAAGAGGAAATCAAAGTAACAGCTACAATATGCATGTGGCCATCCTTTCTTCTCACATTCCAGGGGGAAAAGTGAAGAAAATCAGAAGCATAGCATGCTAGAAGGGGACTAGATAATCTCGGAATCAACTAAAAATCATCTGCCCCCACCTTTTCATTTTTTGATGAGGTCCCGAAGTCTAAATAAGGTGCTGACGTTTAACCAGCATCATAGATCCAGATAATAAAGAAGAGAGCATGCGTGGCCAAAACACGAGATTTGGCAGTCTCTGCCCAGAAGTCCCCTCCAGAAAAGATTTCACCAGCCCTTCCTGTGACACACTCATTCCCATGAGCAAGTTGCTTCTTAACTACAGAGCTGAAGGAATAGCAGTTAACTTAGACCTAAGCTGAAATAAGAGATACTTAAAGAAAAAAAAAGTTTTGTGAGACAGTTTTGCTCTGTTGTCCAGGCTAGAGTGCTGTGGCCTTGGACCCACGCAACCTCAAACTCCTGAGTTCAAGAGATCTTGCTGCCTTAGCCTCTCAAGTAGCTGGGACTACAGGAGCCTGCCACCACACCCAGCTAATTTTCACTAGAGACAAGGTCTTGCTCTTGCTCCTGCTGGTCCCAAACTCCCTGAGCTCAAGATATCCCCCCACCTCAGTCTCCCAGAGTGCTGAGATTATAGGCATGAGCCACCAGGCCTGGCTGAGAAATGTGAAATTTAAGAGTGAGTTTTTAGGGTGGCAGTTGTGGCTCAATGAGTAGGGGACCGGACCCATATACCCAGGGTGGCGGGTTTGAACCTGACCCCAGCCAAACTATAATAAAAAAAAAATAGCGGCAGGCACCTGTAATCCCAGAGACTCAGGAGTCAGAGGCAAGAGAATCACCTAAGCCCAAGAGCTGCAGGTTGCTGTGAGCTGTGATGCCACAGTGCTCTACCGAGGGCGATAAAGTAAGATTCTGTACCAAAAAGAAAAAAGAGTGAGTTTTTAAAATTAATCCTTGAAGGAAAGAAATATGAGAAACAAAATAGCTAGGAGAAATGAAAAGAGTTCTACAACTAACTTTAAAGGGTCATGTGGAACCAAAACAAATAAAATTCAAGAATAGTCTGGAAGGGAAACAGTGATATACTGGCAGAGTTATTGGCAAGAGCCATTACATTTTTGATCTGAGACACAAGCAAAGGGTTATTAATTTTAGGTCAGTAAATTGAAGGAGATGTAGTCCAATCATAGATTCTAAAGTACAACCTTAATCTTAACAGACTTCCAAATATAAAGGAGACAAAACATGCTCTAACCATCAAATAAAGATGCTGTAGGAAAAACAGATAGTCTCTTCATAGTAGGCTCAGACATGTAGGATCCCTGGAATTGAAACTGAAGAGAAGAAAAGAAAAGGAAATAAATGAGAATAAAGCTGGAGAAGGAGGAAGGTAAGGGATAATATTAACATACTAACCTGTCAACACACTGATCTACTTTAGAAATGATTAGTGATAAGCCACAAGGGAACCTCATGACATGTTCCTTTCCTTCTTTTTCTCTGAAGACCTGAAACTAAGAACTGCATGTTATTCACCTTAATGCAAGTTTTTCAACTCATCAAAATAAAGCAAATTAAATTGCAAAATTAGAACTTGGCTTTTTTTTTTTTTTACCCTCCCTAAATAAGTTATTACTTCCTGTGGGCAGGTAGACAAATAGTTTTCTTCATAAACAATAATAATTTCAGCATCATAGCCCTCTCCATTAAAGGCATCTCTACCATTCTGTTGGCTTGTTATGCAATTTTAAGAGCTCTGGTTTAGCTTACATAATATCCACTAAAAGGGTTTTTTTGATCAGTGTCAAAATGGGGATGTTTGGCATTTCATGGTATAAGCTCCATTTGGAAAATGTCTGATTTCAAAATATGGGGATATGTTCATATTACAGAGAAAAACACTTTAAACAGTAATTTCCAAGAGATTTAACTACTGCACAAATATAATTCAACAGGCCAATAGCCAGGAACCACTGTCATCTTTTCTATTTAAAGAAGGAATCCACGATCAAAAAAAGTATGCTGTTAAGAAGTGTACTTTGAGGTTTTAATCAAAATGACACTATACCACTCTATTTTTTTTAATTCATGGAAAACCCACATTTGCAGAGATGCTACATTTTTCTCCAAATAGAAAACTTAAGAAATTCCATTCAGAATTAGATGTCAGTGTCAGCACATTCAGTATCAACCTCTGAGTTTTCATTATACTGTTTTCAAGTCAACATAAACAACCCATTTTAAATAACATCAATTCCGCTCATGCACTTATTCAAATTTCCATTCATTCAACAAAATTTGGAACAGAGTCTCTTTTTCATGCCAAAAACCTCATTTGCAATAATGAGCAACAGATAAGCAAGAAATGTTTTGTAATTAATGTCAAATTGGCCTTACATTAGGGATGTAGCTGTGACTTCAGAAGTCTTTTCTGTCAGCTCTTTTGCTAAGAGGCACCAGAGTATCCAGAGATAAAAAAAACACACACTCCTTTCTCAAAATGTAAATTTCAAGTGTTTTTTTGTTTGTTTGTTTGTTTGTTTGGTTTGGTTTGGTTTTTCTTTTTCAGACAGAGTCTCACTATGTCACCCTTAGTAGAGTGCTATGGTGTCATGGCTCACAGCAACCTCAAACTCTTGTGCTTAAGTGATTCTCTTGCCTCAGCCTCCCAAGTAGCACCTTATAGGCACCGGCCACACACGTGGTTATTTTGTAGTTTTTACTGCAGTTGTCATTGTTGTTTTAGCTGCCCCGGGCTGGGTTCAACCCGGTGTATGTGGTTGGCGCTGTAACCACTGTACTACAGGTGCCGAGCCTCAAGTCATCTTTAATCAAGACCAACGGGCTGAGGTTAGCTTTCTGACAGTATCCGTGGTATGTTAAGTGCATCGTTTCAATCCCTGGAGTCTTATTTGTGATCTCTATTTTAAGGGGTTCCATGAATTCGGTCAAGCCAGACAATCAGATGTCTCATTGTGCCATCACTGGTCCATTAAAGAAAGAATGCATGTGGCTATAATGGAGATGAAACTAGCCCTCATTATTGAATGGCTTTGAACTTAAAACCACAAAGCCGGTTCGGCTCTCTCTCTAAGAGATCTTGACCACATATCCATCTCTGAGGCTTCTCACAGGTCAGCCAATTTTTCTTCACGGTGCCATGCTGAGCAGTACTGGAGCCTAGGACAAAAGGAAAAATCAGTAATATCAACCTTTTCTTTCTTTAAACTATTGGTATCTTTTCGGCATTCAGGTTGCTTTTTAACATGCCTTAAAATATTATTTTTCCTGATTACCAAATTTTTTGGAAACCCTTGAATTTTGTGGCCATGGTGATTGCCTCATTAGCCTCACCTAGCCCTAGCCTTGCTTTATCCTCCTGGAAGTAGTTGAGGAAACACAGAAGCTGTTTGAGGGAAGTCAGGGTACCTATTCTAGGCTCCTCTGCAAGACAGGCATTGAGCTTACTCTCCTTGAACTTTGCTAGACTTCCTCTTCCCTAAAGATGATGCTGTGGCTGTGTTTCCTAAAATTTCTCTCGGTAGACCACCATTTTTCTCTTTGCACTTTTTCTGTTTTGCTGTAGACAATTTAGGAGCAAAGAGTGATTAGGGAACTGATTACATACATAAATAAATGGATAAAGATAACTTTCATATCTCTGGAGAAATGCTTATTTTCCCTAATAGAGTTTCCCAGAAGATAAATAAAGGGTATAGTACCTAAAGAATTATTTAAAAAATTAACTCAGCTGTGGATTATTTTGAAAAGCAGTAAGGCCGGACACAGTGGCCCACACCTGTAATCCTAGCACTCTTGGAAGCCAAGACAGGTGAGATACTGTCTCTACTAAAAATAGATAAACTAGCTGGGCATTGTGGTGGCCACCTGTAGTCCCAGCTACCTGGGAGGCCGACACAAGAGGATCATTTTGAGCCTAGGAGTTTGAGGCTGCTGTGAGCTATAATGCCATTGCACTCTACCCTGGGTGACAGAGTGAGACTGTATCCAAAAAAAAAAAATTAGAGAAGTAGTGAATAGTCACTGGTTTCCCACATACTTTTATGAAGACATCTTCTTACATTGCAATAACCTGAAGCTAAGCGAGGACTGTTCATTCCGTTTTTACTTATTATTTATTTTTTATTGAACAGCATATATTAGTTCCTTTATTCAAAGATGTTGTTGATTATAAGGTCCATCCTGAGTTTAATAAACAACTTTTCAGAGCCAGGCAAAGTGACACATGCCTGAAGTCCCAGCTACTGAGGAGGCTAAGGCAGGAGGATAAGTAAAGCCTCAGAGTTTGAGGCTGTCCTGAGCTAGGACCGCTGAACAAAACAGTAAGACTCCTTAGGAAAAAAAACTTTTCAGATGAATTCTAGCCAAATTCCAAAATTTTCTATTGGACAAAAAGGCATCTTAAAGACACTCTCTTAGAAACAAGGAAAACAATGAAACAGTAACACACAATCCTCAATGCAGCTGTTGTGCACAATGCCCCAAGTTCCTCACCGCCACAGCACTTGGCACACGCCGATGTTATTGTCCTCATCAAGTCCTACTGTGTTTGGCTTAGCAGTGACACTCTCCTTTGCTGCTCTTTCCCCACTGCTCTTTGGAGGCAGGAATTCTGTTATGATTTGGATTTTTTTTTAACATAGAGCAGCACAGCCACCCATGTCTTCTGCAAACATTGATTCCATGAGTAAATGAATGAGTGAACAAATGCTAGCGACTTCATGTCTCTTCAGACAGCACATGTTTTTCCCAGAATAAACATCTGCAAACTGTACAAGGAAAGGTACCCACAGAATTTTAAAAATTAAACTCAGTTATGTTCACTGTTGAAAAAAAAGATAGCAAATGTATATATTAATGGTTTCTGTTTCCCTTTTTATAAATCCTTTTCCCTCCCCTTTCTCTTGTTCCCTCAAGGGATTCTTTAGGAGGAGCCAGCAGAACAATGCCTCTTATTCCTGCCCAAGGCAGAGAAACTGTTTAATTGACAGAACCAACAGAAACCGTTGCCAGCACTGCCGACTGCAGAAGTGTCTTGCCCTAGGAATGTCGAGAGATGGTAAGGCTTCGCCTTCTTATTTCTTACTTACGGCCTTTCAAATGGTTGCTTTGCTGGAGTCTAAGCCACTGGAAGAATTCTAGAAAAGGGAATTGGGGATAAGAAAAAAAAGAAAATCACAGGGCTAGGAGTCCATTAAGAGGGAAAGGATATATAAAAACATAGTGTTGCCTGTGAAATAAAAGAAAGGACTTTACTGTAAGTTGTGACTAGGTTAAGGAAAAGGATAAACCTAGGTTGAAAGTGACCACCTGTCCAGCTTTGCCTGTAAACACGTCTCCTGGGACATGAGACTTTCAGAGCTAAACCCAGAAAGTCCCAGGCAAACGGGGCCCACATCGTCTCTGGGTAGTTTTGACCAGTGCAGAAGTTGCTCAGTGTGTGGAGATGCTAAGGCACTTGCGATGCTTCTGTAACAAGCAAAAAAAAAAAGTTACCTCGGCTGGTCACAGCTACCTAGCTCAGGATTTGGACTATCTGAGCCAAGATAAAGATTGCAAAGGCTACATCCGAAGTCCAAGTCTTAGCAAGGTTGTGTAGCTGGTTTCCTACTCAGAAAAAGGCACAGCGTGCATTCCACCTTCGCTCCCAACAAAACTGGGCAGCTTGGCTCCCAGCTGAACGTCTTAGATTAATGAAAAAGGACAAAGAATTTCACCCAGCTTTGTTTTCATTTTTAGGCATTCATCTAAGCTAATTCTTTCCCCACTGATATTGGCCGTAACACTCCTGTACCAGATTATAAGTGGCCCTGCATCCTGGGGCCTTTCTGTGTTCTCCCCACTAAAACGTCAGGATCTGAGTGAAAGCAAGCAGCTAAATGTTTGTTGGACAAGCCATAGAATTCTCTTCTATCTAAAGGCGAACATACAGACAGCACCCCTCGTACTTACTCTTTTTATGTGAATCACTGGATTCTGTGCCTCTAGTCACACTCCCTCTAGTGAAGTTCAAGGCTGTATCCAAAAGCAAATCTGACCAAAAATAATTCAAAGAATCTGAATTGAACTCTTTAGTTTATAGGTGGCTTCAAAAGCGGCGAAGAAAAAGTTTCCAAAACTTTCCTATTAACTAACTGATTTTTTTGTTTGTTTCATTTGTTTTTGGGGGCTCCTTATCCATGTAAATTTATGCCTAGGGTAAATGAATAGCTCTGTGTACTTGTATATAACTAAGCAAATAAAATGGAGAAAACATAGTTTTCAGAACTTCTGAAACTCTATGGGAATTTGAGTTGATCATTTTGCACCTCAAAATGTGGAAGCAGTGTTATCAGTTGATGATGTCTGAAGAGCCCCATTAATAATTAAGCAAAGAGACACCATTGGGGTATTGTTTGTATTACATCTTCCTACCATAAAAGGAAGTATCTCTTCTGGAAAAGCAGGTCGTCTGGGTCTGTGCTGGGGAACAGAATAACAGGTGAGGGGTGTGTGTATGGTCCAAGGCAGATTCAGCAACATCAGCTTACAAAATCTAGGAGATGTCTGAATCCCATGACATATAAGAAATGTGTTGGGGGTGGGGGTCATTTAATGAATGAAGCCACAATTTATTCTCAAGGGGGAAGAAATTCACTGCAGCATGTAAAACCCTAAGCAAATAAAAGAAATATAGTGTCTAAGGACACTGGGGATTAAGGATAATGATCCACTTTAACTTTAGATCCAGAAACAATCCTGAGGCTGCCCAGGGCACCTTCCAAAATGCCACCTAAGCACATCTATGACAAACTAATCATGAGGACAAAGGGTCAGAGGTGGTAATAGTAATAGTGGTTGGGAAGCAGAGAAGAGGCTCAAAGGGAAGAAAAAAGTGATTCTGTCTAGGAAGAAAAAAGTATCTTCTTAACTATGTCCTATAGTTTGGTCTGAACCTCGATTAATAAGGGTACCTTATACCAAATAAATTACACTGATACCAGGGAAGCTGGGTAGGTTTTACCTCCTATTGATGAGCAATGCCAGGTATGGAGCTTTGAAGGATTCCAGTGCCCCAAAGCAGGGATTGATTTACCTATGTTCAGTAAAAGCTCGAGAATGGGATGGGGGGAGTTCCCTGCTTACTTATTATCTTGTCTTCTACGGATGAAGCAAGTATTTTCCAAAAGCTTTGCCATATTACTACCAGTAGCCAAAATAAGATGCCCTCACACCTCACCTCTTTCTACAAACTCCTATCCTCCGTCAGAGATAAAGTGGCACCTTCATTTGCTAAATACATTTGCTTTCTATAAGTTCAGGTCCAAGTGGCAGGCCATGCTGTCCTGAACATGCCCAGTCTTATCAGTTAGGCTCCAAGAGTATTTGCTTCAACACAGCTGGCCATTGAAACCACATGGTTACTAGTAGATACCTTTAAAAAGTTCCAAAATCAGTGGATTTTCATTCTCCACTGCATTTCCACTTCTATACTGGTTTACTAGTATGCGAATGAGTAGACATCAAACTCAGTAACAACAAATTTGTTCAAATTTTGCATAGGTAAAGAATCAACAATCAAATCTACTTGGAATACATACACATATGTGCTTATGTGTATAAAAAGGTGAATGTGTACATGGAGGTATATGTGTGTGTGAAATGGTAGCAGGGACGTGTACATTCCCACTGAATCTTCTCAACCATCTTTTTATTTTTTTAACTGGACCCTTCACAAATGTTCTTTTACTTGGACCCATCACAGAATCTTTAGTATAACTGTTTCCAATGATGCTACTACTGGGGAAAAAAAATGTTTGCTATTAGTGGGACAATATTGGACCCCAAAGAGAAAATATGATACCTTGCAAAAATCCAGAATATGTCCTCCTAAATGGCATGTGTCCACAAAAAGACAGAAACTGCCCGACAAGGACAGGTCCCATAGATCAGGCTTCTCCTACTAAGAACTACACCAGCCAATCCAATATTCAGGATTTAAATAATTTAAATTTAAATGAAATAAAA
Organism: Arctocebus calabarensis; assembly: GCA_963573935.1. Taxonomy (NCBI): domain Eukaryota; kingdom Metazoa; phylum Chordata; class Mammalia; order Primates; family Lorisidae; genus Arctocebus; species Arctocebus calabarensis. Next base: position 63,272 of record CAUYON010150227.1, read on the forward strand.
TGAAATAAATTTAAAATTCAGCTCTTCAGTCACATTAACTATGTTTCATGGATTCAGTGGCCACATATGGCTTGTGGCCATCACATTGGAAAACACAGAGACCATTCAATCATCACAAGAAGTTCTGCTGGAGAAAAAGTACAAGGAAATGCAAAAGAAGATTTTAAAATAATGGATAGGGTTATGTAGATTGAACCAGACTTCTAAACAAAGCTTGGAGCACTAAAAAACGGGAAGGAATAGGGCGGCACCTGTGGTTCAACAGCTTAGGGTCCTGGCAGCTTCAAACCTGGCCCAGCCAAAAACCGCAAAAAAAAAAGAAGGGGAAGGAACACAATCTCTAATGCTGAAAACAGTTAAATTAAACCAGTTGCAGTGGTACAGCAGCATAATGCAAACATAGGGAATTGCATGACCGATGAGAGTAAGATAAAATGATTTCCAAAATGACTACAGAAAGTCATAAATGCTAGTTGTACAACTGGATTCTCTTATTCAGGTATAATGCAAGTAGAAATCTTTGAATGAGTAATGATTTTATTTTTTAGTTACTTTTAAAATTCCATTCCGTTTAGGATCTCACAATTCAAATAAATGTGAAATGATTGGTAATTTTGCATAAAATTGTTCTTCACTAGTATGGGATCAAAATGAGGACTAAAAGCATATCATGAAAAACCAGCATCATCTCTGAATATTTTCACAAAGCACTTGCAATGTATACAAAATTGTGTGCTGGTGTCTTTAAGAGGTAGCAGTTTAGCAAGAGGCTGTCTTTATACTCAGGTGGATGTCATTAACAGAATAATTCAAGTTTGAGAGGGCCAATTAAAATATATCCCAGTCTGATTAAGGTGTAGTGACAATTTATACTTGAAATATAATAGTAACATGGCCTTTGTTAAAATAGTCCTAAGAATACAGCAAATGTGTTTACAAATAGTGACAAGAAATTATAATGTCAGGAAAGTTCAGTAGGTGAATTTTTGCCATGTATTGTAATTTTTCCCCAAATATGGCACCACTTTTATTGCAGGAAAGGGCATAAAACTGAAACACTGTTTCATCAGTGTTTCTAAAATGAGTGGGAAATTCATTCTGGAATGCTATAATCATTGTCAGAGGAGTCTTTGATTTAGGATGCAACCTGATAATTTTAAAATGTAGTATACTTTTCAGTTGTTTCTTTTGAAAATATTTCACTTGTTCAGTGATCTGATAAGTCAACTTTTTTCAAAAGGTATAGCTTTCCTCTGTTGGGTTTTCAGATGTTTACCAGGGCAGAGGGCTTGGCAGCATGCTTTTTTGACATTGTTAGCTTTTGTTGTGACACCTCTGATTAACAGCAGCATTCTGCACGTGTCAGCTGCAGGTTGTTCTCTGGCTCTGCTGAGTGTAGATGGCCTTGTCCAGGATGACACATGAGGCTTGGCTGTGCTTCACCTGAACGTATCCTCCCGCAAGCTAGCTCAAGCTTGCCCTTGCCCAAGCTGCATTTTCACTGCTATCCTGGTCAAAGTCACCAAGAACAGATTTATTTTAAATTTTTTTTTGGCAAAGAATCAAAAATCAAATCCACTTGGAATACATGCACGTGTGTGTTTATGTGTTTAAAAAGGTGAACATGTACATGTTTGTATATGTGTGTGTGAGTTGGTAGCTTGTACACGTGTATGCTCACTGAATCTTGATGAGGTGCCCTGTCACACAAGCTCTTTTCAAGACTTTGCTTATGTCACATTTGTCAATACCCCATTGGCCCAGAAAAGGTCACATGCCCCCAAATCAGGAGATGGGTGGGGTGCCCACCCAGAATGAAAGGGCCCTACGGATTAACATCCGTAGTGGGAAGGGCATTGGAGGAAAAAGAAAGGAATCAGGATCATTCGTGCAATCAGTGACACAAAGGATATTTCCCCCAAATATTTAGAAATCTAAAGCAAGAATTAGTTGAAAAGAGTTTTCAAAAGGGACATTGCATTTCTGCCTCCTTGTGAGAAGAGTCTCTCGTTCTCACTTTTTAATTTGTAACTTTAAATTTTGAACAAAGAAGTACAGACCTTTCTACTGTAAAATAAGTCAAAAAGTAGATCTACCCTGACCAAAACAAAAAATACTAATCTATAGCAATGGATAGAAACCCTACATTCACCTCCTACTTGCAACAAAAAGCTACTCTGAACCTGTGTGAAGGCAAAGGATATGATGTCAGCAGCTAGGAAGCCATGTCACAGTACTTTGGGGTGGGGGGGGAAGCAAGGATGTTCCTCCTGAACTAATATTTATTATTGTTCAATTTTTTTTACACAAAATCTTTTTTCCTCATAGAGAATAACATGTAGTACATTATTTGGGAAGACATAACTTAAAATTATAGAAATGGCTTGCCCTAAAGTTACTACAGAATTCTGTTCATAGACTAACTGGAAATATCACCACCATTAGTAAACAAATAGCTTCTGTCTCTGAGAAACAGAAGCTAATAAAGGCAATGTCTCTAGAAAATTAAACAAAATAGTCTAAATGATTCAAGAACCTATAAAAGTGACACTGAGGTGAAAGAGGAGTGTGCTCTGAATTAATTACATTGTTTGTTTATCTTTATTCAAAAATATGACTAGAAAATTACTACTTCATTTGCCTACTTATGCAGCATCGGAAAGCCAGATTATAGGTTTTTGAGAAGGATTGAGGAGCTATAGGAAGAGTTTGGGACTTTCCAAGTCCACCCTAACATCCACAGTCCAATAGGCAAGAAGGAGGAAACCCACGTGGAAGAGAATGCGGCCCTTCCACCCTCGTGAAGTAGGGCTTAGTCTCCAACACGGCTGCTGCTGAGGAGGCCTGGGAAATGAGGTCTACCTTCAGAACAGCCTATGCTGAGATGAAATTTGGTAGCTCTTTACCTAATGGAATAAGAAAATGAAAATTGGAGGAATGTTGGGAGAGGGCGATTGGCAGTTCTTCACAGCAGGAATCTCCTCTGTGGGCCCTTTGTGCTAGAGGGTTCCTAAGCACTTAACCATTTACATAGTCTCTGAAGAGCACCAACCCTAGTGACTGAGTCCAGGAATTGGATCTGTTTCTAAACTCTATTTCCTTCTTTTTTTCTTTATTTTTTTAATTAAAGCATAAACACATACATCATGTATACATTAATGCATTTATGCTGATTTCATATAGAATTAGGAACACTTACATCACATTGGTTAATATATACTTTATCTTGTTTACTTAATTATTGTGTTAAGATATTTATATTCTATACTATAGATCTGACATGTACCCTTGCATTATGCACCATTCACTCTCCCTCAATCTGACCTCCTTCCTCACTTCCTCCTTCATCTTGGGCCATAGTTGTGATCTATTCTTCATATGAAAGTGTGAGTGATTGTAAATTGGTTTCATAATAGTACTGAGTAGATTGGATATTTTTTCTTCCATTCTTGAGATACTTTACTAAGTAGGATATGTTCCAGC
>CAUYON010150232.1:0-24242 GCA_963573935.1 Arctocebus calabarensis
TCTCATTTTTCTATTTTTTATGGCTATGAAGGCTCACTAATATTAAGATGTCAATTTTTCGCAACTTGTTTTATATTTGTTTTTATTTCCAAGACAGTCACCTGACAAGCAAATAACATATTTATTCTTTCCAAAATCTCCAATAAAGAAACACCTTTTGGTTCTTTGTGCTGTAGAACTCTGAATAGATAAGAAGTTTCTTCTTTTTACTTGAACTGAATAAATAACCAAAAAATTCAACAAACTCTTTAAAAAAGATCCAACATCAAGGGCCTTGGAGTAACCGCAGCTTCATCAACTCTCAGCCCTCGATGAGTATCAGAATATTGGCTCCAAAATGCTTTTAAAGCAGGGCTTCCTGAACAGTATATCCTTCAAGAGAGGCAATCTTATATTTGAAAGTTATCAAGAAGCTTGACAGTGTTGCCAATTCAGTAAATGTAAAATTATCTTGGACATTTTCTAAACCACCTACTTTTCTAGGTGGTAGCTTTGTGTTCTCATGGACCAAGTGAGCCAGTCATGTTGATAATGAAACTGGAGTGCCTAATGTACACAGGTATGATTTAATAAAAAAAAAGAAAAAGAAAGAAACTGGAGTGCTTCCTGCGATACTCACATACCACATCGTTTTAAAGCATGCCCCCAGAGTGGGGCTCAGCAAACCCCTGGAGGGGAATCGGGTTCCTCCCTGGGTTCTGCCTCCTGTTGGCCTTTGTCTAAAGGAAAGTGAAAGGTCAGCCAGGCAGTAAGAATAAGGCCACATACACATACACATGCACACACACATACGTGCACACACATGCACACACAGAGAACAGAGGCCACGTTCCCTTGCGTCTTCTATCCCACCAGCCCCGGCATGACATTTGGTGCTAGGATATTCCATCTCATCTGAAGCATAAATGTTACTTTGCCTAAAGCACTTATCATGTTTAGCTCCAAACACTATAGTCATGTAACAACTTGCTTCTTTCCGTTCTGTTTTCATTTCTTTCAGAGGTGCGGTGTTGTCAGAACATCCCTTTCATAGGACATTAAGCAGGATTTAGAGCTGGTCCTTCAGCAAACTGGAGCCTTTGTGTTGATAGGGGTTCTTACTTTAAATCAAGTTAGCAGAAGAGGCCGTGAATTAAATGTTACGCTGACCTGATAAGCAAAATATTAAAGCTTCTCCTCTCAAAGAAAAAAAAGTACCTATAAATGTTATACTTTGAATGGATTAAACGAAAGTAAACAAGTCAGATGTTACTTTGTTTCTGGTTCAATAAGATTTTCTAGCAAATATATGCTACTATTCTAATGTAAATATATAAATGCACACATGTATGTGCATGTGTGTGTAGTTTCTATCTTTTCAACAACTCAATGTATTTTGAGTAGCCTCAACCCCAACACAGTGGAGCCTCTGTAAGTTGGCCCCCAAAGGACGGTAACAAGCTGGTTGACATATAAAGGGTGGTCAACAGAAGGAACAAGGCCTGTCGTCCTGATAGAGCTATGTGGTGCATGTCTGGGTCAGCTGAAGAAGGGGGTCAGTGTAGGGAGGTGGTCCTCTGTGGAGGTTCTGCTGTACATCAAAATAGTGCGGTGTCATTCTGAAATTACATTCAAAATCAGGGGTCTTCAATAGCAAGGAAAACATTTTGTTTGAGTTCATCAAACGTGGGTGTAGACTATTCCCAAAGAAAGTTTACGCTAAATCCATAGGGAGTAAAAAAAAGTGGCTCTAATTGTTTATGGTAAAATTAAGTTACCAGGAAGAATAAGCAGGGGCCGGGGTGCACAGTGGCACTTGGTGGTGTGGCCTTCGTCGCGCCTCTCAGTGAAGATGGCTCTGAAAGTCCCAGTAGGTGACTTTCCCGGCAGTTTCTGAAAGCAGAGAAGGCGAGTGTACGTCCTCATCATCTGCAGCTACTATGGGCCGGGCGCAGTTTCACATAAGTTTTTTAGAAACGGCCATTTCCGTGTGGATTGATGGATATGGTGAGAGATGCCTGGGGAGTGGCCAGGCTGGAAGGAGACGCGGAGGCGCTGGAGGCTCCAGAGAAGGCGTGGCCGAGGCTGTGTCTTCGGGCCGTCCAGAAGGTGTCCCGTTTAAAGGTACTCGCAGTCAGCGTTGACTGTGACCTCGCCCAGCTCCCGTCTGCTTCCATCAGAAAGCGCGCAGAGCTAGGCCGAGAGCGCAAGCCTTCTCCAGGGCCGTCCCTCCAGCAGGTGGCCTCTCCCCCACACACACTGCGGTTAGTTTCTTGGCACGCGTCCCCTCACCCCTGAACGATGCCAGGCAGGACAGTTTGTTCCCATAGCTGTATGTGACTGAGGAGCCACGTATTGATTGCAGACAGCCCAGTTATAACAAGTGACATTTGTTCAGGATGAACTGTGGCCCTGTGTCTTCTTTACACCATCATGCCAACATCATCTCAGCAGCTACTCTTTACCCACCCCAACCCTGTGCCAAATATTGTGCTAACTAATGGCCTGGCAAATGCTATTTTATTTAATATCCATAATAATTATAAGGTGGTCATTGGTATTATTATTTTGCAGATGATCAGAATGAGACTTAAAGGATGTAAGTGCCTGGCCCAAGGTCATACTCCTGGTGGGACGGGCCAGCATTGCTATCCATGTGAGGGGCTCCAATCCCAGGCTCCTACTCACCACCATGCCCACCTGGGCCACGCAGGACAGTGAACGTGCTGGTCACATTCCAGGGGGTTGTGACTCTGCAGAATTTCCACCAGCAACACATCTCCACACTCCATTACACGCTGTATTATTGTTCAAATCTATCTACTGTTGGTTAATATTTTTCCTGTTTTCACATTTCTTGTTTATCCTGTTAGTTTTGAGAGGCAGGAGAATCTTCCTTTAGGCCATAAAGACAAAAATAATTCACCACAATTTTCAATCGGATAGCATCTGAGGTCAACCTAAAATGTATTTTTGAGAAATAAACATCATAATTTGTATCAAATATAATATTTGTATCAAATATAATCAAACAAATAGGCCTCCGTGATTTTCCGAAAAAAAAACATAAAACCAATAACAAATGATGCCCCTGTATTTAACTTATGTTCAGAAAAGCAGACTAAAAATTTTATTTTGGAACATTAGAGTTAGTGGAAAACATTTGCAGATAGGTGGTGAGTGTTCACAGTTCTTTAACATCTAAGTCTGACTCACTGACAAGCATCAGAATGAGTCCCTTTGACATTGAACCTGCAGATCATATAAATGGAGCGAAATTGGCTTGGATGATGCTGAGAGCTCTGGCTTTGAATAGTAAAATAACAGTGAATAATTACTCTCATGAACATGGTGCTTTTGGATAATTTCAAATAGTTTTATATTTGATGTTTATCGGGAGAAGGTGGGGAATTGTAATGCTGACAGGTGAGGCTGCCAACTTATGACTAAAGTCTAGAATTTGAACTTTCCTCCATGGACCAGTGATTTCCAGAATTATTAGCATCACAGATGTAATAAAAGTCTTTTTCGTGATGTTTTGATATATAAAATAGACACCTTACCTCATGCACATTGTGTCTGGTTTAAGTCAGCAGGATTCCAAGGCCGTACCAAACCTCAGTCTGGCCAGAAAGTAGTTTTAATTCTAAATTTTGAACTATAATTCATGAATAATTTTGGTTTCTCAAACATTTAAATTAGTCAAATGTATTTCGTTTTCCTCTTTCCAAGTCCTGTTTCAGTTTAGTCACTGACACTGTCTCTGCAGTTCATTTGCTGAACACGTATATGAGAGGTTGTGACGAGTTCTCAGGAACTCTCATAAGGGCCAGGACAGCGGCACACAAGTGGGTGACCTCTGTCTTCATGGGGCTTGTATTGTGTGAGAAGGAAAGACAATACAGACGGTCCCCACGTACACATCCTACTTGTGTACGACTCACAGGAACAGAGACTATTACAGTAAGTCCCCGAGTCGCAAACATCCAACTGATGTACAAGTCACATTTGCAAACAAAAGCTATTAGAGATAATAGGTAAATGCACCTGTTCCAACTTACATGAAAATTCAACTTAAGAACAAACCTAAGACCCTATTTTGTCCATAACCTGGAGACGGCTTGTAAATACATAATCAGTGGTGATACTGACAAGTGCAGTGACGAGAAAGCCCAGGGCGATGCTGTGGAGATGACGTGGGGTAGGGGTGGGATAGATGGGGTGGCCAGGAAGGTTCTCAGAGGGCCCCCTGGGCCAGGGCATTCAAGTCAAAACCTGGATGAGCAGGAGGAAAGCAGGCACAGGGGTCAGCATCAGTGAGTGCACAGCGGAAGAGGTGGCCGTGGTGCTGGAAGGTGCTGGAAGGAGGGAGGGTGAGAGGGAGGGGCAGGCTAGGGTGAGGTCGCTGAAGGCCCCAGGAGGCCTTTGCTTTTTATTGTGAATGCAGGAGAAAGTCCTTGTTCCAACCCAATTCCAACTTGATCTTAAGTCTCTTTAACTTATTAAAAATGTTATTAAGAAGCACAAGCCTGTGTGGGCATGTGATATTTGGTAGACATTTAGCTCATGGAGTTTCTTTATCAGCCTCTAGGCCATTACCTTGCTTTAGGAGAACTACCTCAACTCCTTGGGGAACAAGGAATTAAAATTGCATTTTAAGAGCAATTTCTCACTGGAAAAACATAACATGTTATGTATACAGAAGTTCTATTGAAAAGGAAAACCAAATTGCACTTAGTTCTAAAACTGTTTTGGAGTATTAACACCTTCCTGGAGAGCACAGAACATCTTTTTTTTTTTTTTTTTTTTTATTGAGACAGAGCCTCAAGCTGTCACCCTGGGTAGAGTGCTGTGGCATCACAGCTCACAGCAACCTCCAATTCCTGGGCTCAAGCGAGTCTCCTGCCTCCGCCTCCCAAGTAGCTGGAACTACAGGTGCCCGCCACAACGCACGGCCATCTTTTGGTTGCAGCTGTCATTGTTGTTTTGTTTGGCGGGCCTGGGCTGGATTCGAACCCGCCAGCTCACGTATTTGTGGCTGGCGCCTTAACCCGCTGAGCCACAGGCGACGAGCCAGAACATCTTCTTAAATGTGACATATTTAACAGGTCTGAAGGCTGGACCATGAGGGCCAGTCCCGGCTCAGATGTGACGAAGGTGCTGGCCCTTCCTTACTGTATCTTTCTTTTTTATTAAATCATAAGTGTGTACATTAATGCATTTATGGGGTACAATGTGCTGGTTTTATATATAATTCATAGTGCCTACGTCAAACTGGTTAGCATAGCCTTCACCTCACTTACGTACTGGTTGTGTTATGACATTTATACTCTACTCGTAATAGATTTGACATGTACCCTTGTAATATGCACCATAGGGAGATCCCACCAAAAAGTATACAATGTGCTCAGTACTATTATGAAACCACTATATAATCACCCACACTTTCATACGAGTGATAAAACGCAGCTATCGCCTAGAAGGAAGGAGGGAAGAGGAGGGTGGGAGGGAGGATAATTGGCGGGACCTCACCGCGTCTTTCTCAGGTGGGTCATGTAATTCCTGTGTCCAACCGGTCCCTCCTTTGGGGACCTGTTATGAATCTAAGACACTTGCTCCAAGTGTCTTGAGCCACTCATATGTCAACACACACTTGGCATATATTAAGGAATTAAAATGGACATTATTAAATTAGAATTCACTACGTCCCTCTAATAACTGTAACTACTTCTTGGGAGCAACTCTAGAGTTGATGTATATTCATACCCTGTTGGCTCACTTGGTGAGCTCACTTCTTTCAAAGCTCATCTTGAATAGAATTATTCCAGAAAGCTCAATCCTAGTGACTTTCTCTTCCTGACATGTACAGTCTTCTCTCTGGTTCAGATTTTTGTAATACTGTAATAGAAAACAAATTAAAATGATATTTTTTTCAACTTTACTCAAATCCAATGTATGGGCCCAAGTGGTAAGTGGTTATTAACAGATGACTTTATACAAAGACCGGGACCATGTGTTTAGTGACACATGGATACTCGGCTCCTTTTTGGCAGTGGTGGTGATGTCCCTGCAGTTGTGGACCTCCTGGCCATTTGAACCATGAGAAAAATAAATCTAGTGTTTATAAGCCCCCAGTTTATGGTGTTTTGCGATAGCAGTCTGCATGGACCAAGGTGGTTGTTCAGAGCGGCAGAGGTGGAAAGAAAGAAGAATCCAGGGCCCTCCACATCCGGGTAACCTGATGATTTGGAAAAGGTATTAACCCTTTCCCATTCTTGTCTGAGAAATGAGGGTGGACGTTTTGGTGTAGGACTTTCAGAAGTGAGATTATGTTTACAAGGTATCATAAAGAAGGAAAACCCGAGGTATAGTCTTGTTAGTTTCTTTGACTTTGAGATTTATTTTTCAAAGTAATAGTGAGATCGTTATTATTATTACTAGCTATAACACCTACTGGCATGTTGTTACTGGCACTGGATCACATCCTTTAAAGATGTTGTCTCATTTACTCCTCACAGCGACAGCGTTACAGGTGGGGCTGTTATTCTCCCCATTTTAGGTGAGAAAACTGAAGTCAGAACATTTAATTAACTTCCACAATGGTTATATAGTGAGCAAAGTGGCAGAGCTAGGATTTGGTCCCAAGTCCACATCCATTCAGCAGAAGCCCCGTGTAGCCTCCCTGGATGGTCAGCGTCCCTCTAGCTCTCGCCTCAGGGGAGAAAGTGGACGCAGTGGCGGAGCACCAAGCAGGGGCTATTACAGACTCATGTTTATCAAAGTCACGTTGTCTATATTATCTTAATATTTTACATTTTTATACTTGTGTGCAAGTGGCAGACTCAGTTTATGACTCCAGGCTTAGTAATAACTGAGAAAATGCCAGGAAGGCTCTGTTAATCAGTTTGATGAAAATAGTTCAGATTGTATATGAAACCAGCACATTGTACCCCTTGATTGAACTATTGTACACAGCTATGATTTAATAATAAAGACAATAAAATAAAATAAAAAGAATCTTATTCATCAAAGAATCTCATTCAAAGAATCTCATGTCAGGTAGATTTCTTAGATATGCCGGGGCTTCGTGGCTGCAATCTGCACTTCCTTACAAAGTGGCAGCTTCTGCCACTAGTGACTTTCTCTTTCTTTCTCTTTCTCTACCAGCCCCCCCTCAAGTGAAGGCACAGCCTCTACCAGTTCAATGCTGCAGAAGAGGAGTTGTATGTTTAGATTTATTTTTGCATTGAGCGAGTGGGTAGAGGCACATTAACTCGGAATGGTAGATTAAAAATAAAAAAGCCAGGTTATATGCAGTTAATTTTTGGCTACATTATCTAGACATAAGCTAAGAGAGGACAAGAGAATATAACATATTGTACATTTTTCAAATAGTTTGTGTTCAGAAGTTTGATAATGAGAATGATTTTGCAATGATTACAAGTGCCAGAATATAAGGTTTATTTTTCACCTTTTAAATACATTTGATGGTGTCGTCTATATTTGCTGATTTCAAATGCAGCAAGCTTATGTTTTCACTTTCCTTAGCTGTGAAGCCTTATATCTTAAAAGGATGATAATTTATTGGGTTTTTTTTTTCATTTGGTTTTGGGAGAAAGCATGAATTAAACATGAATTGCACTGCGCGGGCTGCCAAAGTGTAGAGAAATCGTATTTTGATGGTGAGAGCTGCAGGGTCGATTGCTGCTTCTTCATTGATTATCCCCACGAATAATGTGACTTGTTGATAGATTGCAATTCTGTTGTGAATAATAGTTATTTTCCTGGTCTCTGAAAAGCAAGGCAGGGAAGTAGGGAGAGGAGACACCAGCAAGGAGGTGATAGGTCACATAAAATAACTTGACCGAGTTTTCTTTTTCTCGTGTGAATACAGTCTCGAGTTCCTAATTATAAAGTTGAAAACCCAGCTCCTGAAAATGAGACTACTGGACATGACAATTGATTGTGATTTATTTTTCTTCACAATAAAATGAATGGTTTCATTTTATTTCCTGTGAGAATGAAGTTTTTCTTTTTCTTCTTCGGTCCCCACAGTCTCCTTTTTTCCTACTGGGCTGTATCTAGACCTTTTTCCGCACGTGGAATATGCACCACAGAAAATCCTGCGGTTTTCTTTCATCCAGGTCATGGGACAATGAAAAACTAGAACCTTCCTGAACTTCCCGTCCTGTCATTGCTCCTCATCGTTACTTGTTATTTTGCTAAACAATCAACTTTATTCATCATTTTTATGAATCCATAATAAAACAAAAATAAAGTCCCCATGACTTCAACAAGGGGAGTCTATTGCTCTAAAAATGTCAGTTTGACCACAGTTTTTCCTTATTACACTGGCTAAAACTTCCTGAGTTCATTCACATTTATAGAAGCTCTTCCCAGCCTGGTCAGTGTTTGAGATTAGTTATAAGGGCATCCCCCCTGTTTAAAGATGCCCTCACCAATGCCAATAGAAACCAAATGACAGTCATGTAGTAATTTTTCCTGAAAATATGACAATATACAATGTAACATCACTAGGTTGTGTGGTGCAGTTTAAGAGAGCAACTTCAGGGTCAAGTAGACTCTGCCTCTTCCAGGAGTGGCCGAGGGTAAACCTGAGAGCGGGATCAGGGTGCTGTAAGCCCAGGCCCCACAGTGGGGCCCTGCATTCATTGGCTGTTTCCCTGTCTCTTGCTCACCGAACATGGAAAAAAAGGAAAGACTTTTGTTCACAATTTCTGTCACTGACTTCTCAGCACGCGTCTGCATTTTAGATCCCCCCTTGTATCAATTTTGCAAATCTCTGCCATATTGGGAGCCTCGGATGCCATTGAATGGAAGCAGGTGAAAACAAGGCCGTCTGAAGTCCTGAACCGTGCGGGCAGCAGAGCACCAGGAGTAAGTCTTTGTACTCGAGAATCAAATGTTCGACTGTTGGCAGGGATTAAAACTCAGGCTGGCTGAGTGCTGGGGCTTTGATCTTAGCCAAATCCACTGAGACAGCTGAAATTTCATGGGAAGGTGACAAGGATTTCCTGAACCCAATGCAAATCAATCTTTAACTTTGAACTCCAGCTCATGCCCAAAGGCTTTGCAAGTGCATGAAAAGAGAACTTTGGCTTGTAAATCAGAAAACATTGATTTTTACAAAATATTTAATATGAAGGGCTAAAACGTGAACTGCAGCATCTTTAGAATTATTTTAGTTATTATTTAGTTGATGATTCCTATAAGATTTTAAGGAAAGATGTGTTAAGAATAGATGATGTCTATTAGAAGACTTAGGCTTTGGGAAGGATTAGTCAAATGGAAATTTTAAGTTTTGTATGATGAAGATATAGAATGTCAGTCTTATGCTAATGCAGCCATACTAAAAAAGTATTGAACTTTTTGTAAAAAAGTATGTATAGAACTTCATAAACATTTTTCAATAGGTAATTTATCTATAGCTGTAAATGTTTCATTAAAAATCATTGTGCACATTAGCATTTGCACTGGAAAAATACGTAGTTATATGAGGTATAACCAAGATTTTGTCATAAAAATGATTTGCTTGACATTCAGACACAGCCCTAGTTTTTACATCAGTGTTATGGACAGATACAAATTAGATGACAACAAGGTAATTTCTAGTTAAAAGTCTCTAATCTGTGATCTTTCCCCAAATTCTCTCTAATGGCAAGGAGATGTTATTATTAATTTGCTACCAAATAATAATCTGTGGGTCATTAGTTAGTTTTTTGTTAATAAAAATTATTTGACGAGTTTATTTTTTTAGGTTTTAGAAAAGATCGTGTCCTCTAATGGGCCCTTTGGATAACTCGTCGGCTCTTTTTTATTTCTGTACAATAGAATGAGTGCCTGGTTTTCTTTTTTAGATGCCCTGTCATTTAGTTGCACCCAGATGCCATTTTTGCCACCATCCAGAGTAAAGCCGTTCACTGTAGTTTAATTTTATGATATTATGGTTGTTACTAGAGACAATTTGCTTTAGGCATGGTACTGACAATACGGGGTAGTGTTCAGTATGTATCTTAGGAAAGTGGGGCTTTTCCACCATGGATTTTGGTCCAAACCTCTGTTTCCTTCATAGAATTACCTACAGCTATGTTGCCAGAAACATCTTGCCACCCACGGGTGTCTGAGGCTATGGCAGCTCCTGGAAGCTTGCCAGAAATGCAGAATCTCAGGCCCTGCCCCAGGCCTCCTGATCAAAATCACATTTTAACAAAGAAATGCAGAATCTCAGGCCCTGCCCCAGACCTCCTGATCAAAATCACATTTTAACAAAGAAATGCAGAATCTCAGGCCCTGCCCTAGGCCTCCTGAAGCTCCAGAGACCTAGCTTCTTCTCTGAGAAGTGGGAACAGAGTGAGAGCCAGTTAAGCGCTGGATGTGATGGCACTTGGCACACTGCAGTGCCCGCCCATTGCCTGTGTCTCCTTGAGACCCCTCCATCTTGGTACGTCATTCTGTGGTTCATTCTGAGATTTTCCCAGCACCACCCACCACTGACAGTTCTGAAGTGGGAGTGGATTTCAGTCCTCATCATTCTGGTGGCACCACAGCTCCACTCCTGGAGCCAATGCCAAGTTGTCTTTCCTCTGACTTGCAGATGACAAAATATATGTAATTCACTCATTGTCCGGGTCTTACCTGGTGACCTCTGGCACCAAGTAACAAGGACTCTGAAGCTGGAGTCAACTTGTGCCTCTGCTGAGCTGTGCCTGTGACCCTGACCCCAAGAGTCAAGTTCTTGGGTGGAATATCCGATTCTGTGTGCTGCTTTTTTGTGGACTTTCCATGGCACATGTAGGAAGTGGGGATCAAGTTGTAGTTCTTGTTCGAATGACACAGAATTGTTCTCCCTTCACGGTTTCGAGGCGTAATTCCATGTACACTGCCAGTTTTGCCTCCTTTCTTAACACACTATCTCATCTTTCAAATCTCAGAAAAACTTACCACTGAATTTCACTCGCTTTCATCCTTTGCTGTCTTTTGTTTTCTTCATTTTTAAAAATTAACTTTAATTTTAGAATAATTTTAGGCTCACAGCAAATCAAGCATAATACACAGACGTTTCCCAGTTACCTCCTGCCTTCACACACGCACAGCCTTCCCCATTATCAACACCCCACCATGGAGTGGTACATTCGCTATAATCAATGAAAGTGCGTTGAGACACCGTTGTCACCCACTGTCTCTGGTTCATGTTCCGGTTCACTCTTGGTAGCACCCAACCTGTGTGATGGGACAAATGTATGATGATGTGATCCACCCTGATAGTGTGGATCTCAGTGCCCCTTCCCTGAGAGTCTTCCCTGCCCCTCCTCTTCATTGTCTTCTATTCTCAACTCCTGACAACTCTGAGCTCTCTGCTGTCTCTAAGGTTTGGCCTTTCACAGAATGTCACATAGTTGGAATCATGCACTTGGTAGACCCCTCGGATCAGCTTCTGTTGCTTACCAGCCTGCATTTAAGGTACCCATGTACCATCTTTTTATTAAACCAAATTTGCCGTGATGTCTGGTGGCCAACTCTAACATGCTTAGCTGTCACGTGAGTGAGACTCTGCAAACATGATGACTTGGCCTTTCTGTCAAAGGTCGTAAACGTTGTGTCACTGTGGACTATGTCATTGTCCTGACCTTACAAGTGCCTACAGACATGTTCAAGAAGGGATGTGAGTGGGACTATGGGGCAGTAAAAATTTTGGATATTTTCTTAGCAGGTTGATGAGTTTCCTTTATACATGGGGAGGTTTTCTCCCTTTCACCAGAGGGTTCCGACTGTGTCACTGACCATGTTAACAGAGTAAGGTACACAAAGGCGCTCTAAGGAAGAAAGTTGAGAACACAGCAGCCAGCACTGCTAACTCCGTCATCTGTGACACCAGGCGGTACAATCAAAACATGTGTCGTCTGCTCTCCAGGCCCAAGAGGGGAACACGTTCATGACACATGAGCATGAGCACAGTTCTCCAACTTCCTTCTGGGACTATCCAATTATTCTTTCGGATTCATTGAGAAATTTGAAAGAATCAAGGAATTTTTCTAGAGTCAATTTGCCAACCAAAAGGATATCCATTATTTTTTGGAAAGCCAGGGTATTCTCTCTGTCTTTGTCCTTTCTATTTTCTCCTGCCCATTCTTCTCGTTGGTGTGAAGTAAGAGTGGGGCGATGGTGGGGGCACCCGAGGCAGGGCCGGCAGAGGAGCAGGTCACAGTCCAGTCTCCACGCCAGGAGCGTGTTTGGTCTGCGGCTCATCTATGGCCTTGAGTTCTCAAAGTTGATATGTCACAAATACAAATCTCTGGAAGTTGAATGGCCAGACACAACATTGATGGAACTCACACCCAGCCTGGATGGTTAACACTTGTCCTCAGCCCAGAGACCAGCCCCTCCTGCACGTGCTGTGCTTGCCTGTGTGACTGTCCCTGTGGCTGGAAGCCCCTGTGAGGTGCGGCTGCTTTAAAAATACATATATTTTTATTTATAAAATGGGTCTTTTGGAAATTTCAGTACTTATTTTATAAACGTCCTTTTATGATTCCATTTGGCAATTGCCTGAACTCTGAAGTTGACTTTCTTCAATAATTCAAACATGGTCATCCTTTTTTATTATTATTTTTATTTTACTGATTTCTAAAATTTTGTGGTAAGTTTAAATGAATTTTCTTTTTCATCTAGTCATGGTAGATGACATTTAATAACCTGTTCCAAATAGTGGATTGCTTTTCTGTTGCAGTACCGATCTAGACAATTCCTTTGTTTACTTATGGGCAGTCTTTCACTCTGTCAGGCCCAGGCCGTGGTTTGACTCTCTTAAGACTTCTGAATACAGGGTGGCCATCAAGTTCGTGTGCATTTCAAATTGCACTGAGATTTTGTTTCTAGTAAGGTAATGTTAAAAACACGCTTCAGCATCTAGTAAATATTTACGAGGAGGGCCACACAGCATCTAACAAGGGTGCATTTTCTCCAGAAGTAACCTTCATGTGCATGGTATAAGTCCAGAATCCCAGTCACTGGGGATTTTAGAAATATTTAGTATGAACCTTTGTATCTATTTCTCTGTGTTGATATCTCTCCCCAGATGCTTAGTGTGGCACTTTGAGATGCGTTTCTTGGGAACTGTCGCACAGGCTGTGTGTTTGCCACACGCCGTATGCCTGTACGTGCTTAGAGTCCCCAACCAGAGAAGGCTTTCTCTGTTCTGGTTCCTTCTGCCTAAGACTGTTGTCTTGGTTTGTGAATCTGGTTCGCATGTATGCAAGCATGTTTTTATGTTTTGCCTCATTTGGGGACTGATAGAAAATTAAAAATCTGTAAACTGAAACTCACAGTGAAAACATCTTGTATGTCTAGGTATGTTTTGTGCCTGTCTTTTTTTTTTTTTAAATATGGAATGCTTCACGAATTTGCATGTCATCCTTGCGCAGGGGCCATGCTAATCTTCTCTGTATCGTTCCAATTTTAGTATATGTGCTGCCGAAGCGAGCACTGTGCCTGTCTTTTGAATAGGGGGCATTCTCATTGTTATACACCATTGTGAGTAACAGTGGATCTCTGCTTGTTGAATCTGACATGACGATTTGGATGTAAATGTGAAACTGGAATACATGCAGAAGAACTGACTTGTGAATGAGATGCTTCGTGGGATTTAGTATAACTCCCTGCGACTCTATCGCCCATCTAAGTAGGGCTTAACCGGGTACCGTTAAATACCAAGTTGAGGACTATAATCCTAAACCATAGAATGACATTTATCTAAAGTAATTAGCTCATGACTCAGCCACATTCCACTCAGATTTGCTAATCTCACCAGCATATGGGATCTGGGGATTAAAACTACGAAGCAGCTCAAATGAGTTACATTTTACAGTATCCTTAGGGGAGACAATTGGACTTTAGAACTGAAGATATGTTTGATTAAGTTACTTATTTGGTTTTTTAAAAGGAAAAATTAAAAGAAAGAAATTCTCATATGAAGACATTATTGTACATCTTTAAAAGAGTAAGAAAAAAACTAATACTAGCTGTGAATCATCAACTACAATGCCTTTTCCTCTGCTTCTAGGGAACACCTGGCATCCCATGGAAGACGTGGGTGCCAAATATGTCTACCTGACCAGGGGAAAATATCCAGTGACTTTAAAATGGTCCTAAGTGAATACATTTGGCTCAGAGCTGGACACAGCAGCATAGCTCACAGTAGCTAACAGCAGAAAGTGGCCCCAGGGTCAAGACTAAAACTAGGCTTCTTGCCGTAACCAGCTTGTGCGAGAGGACCACCCTTGCCTCCTTCCGAGTTCAAAAGGATTCTTTTACATCCTGGAAGGAACTGATTTACCTGGTCATCCTATCTTCTTGTCTGTTCCTATTGATCATTTGCATCTTGTTGAGATTTCTATGTGCTCTATTATTACTTTCTTTCTTTTTTTTTTTTTTTTTTTTTTGCCTTTTTTGGCCGGGGCTAGGTTTGAACTTGCCACCTCCGGCACATGGGGCCAGCGCCCTACTCCTTTGAGCCACAAGCACCACCTGCTCTATTATTACTTTCTTATAAACAACTTTTGTTTTCTTTTAATTTCTTGTTCTTTTATGTTTATGATCTTTCTTCCAAT
This sequence comes from Arctocebus calabarensis, assembly GCA_963573935.1. NCBI lineage: Eukaryota > Metazoa > Chordata > Mammalia > Primates > Lorisidae > Arctocebus > Arctocebus calabarensis. The sequence goes on from CAUYON010150232.1 coordinate 14,607, forward strand.
TCTTTTAAGTTTACTTTAGTCTTTTCACATATTAAATTGCATATTGAACTAATTTCTTTCCAGTCTTTCTCTTTTTTAAAGCAGAAATGCATTTAAACTGTAAATTTCTTTCTAATTAACACTGTAGGTACATGCCACAGAAGACTGTTAAAAATTGTGGTACACGTATACCATGGAGTATTATGCAGCCTTAAAGAAAGATGGAGACTTTACCTCTTTCATATTTACATGAATGGAGCTGGAACATATTCTTCTTAGCAAAGTATCTTAAGAATGGAAGAAAAGTATCCAATGTACTCAGTCCTACTATGAAGCTAATTTGTAGCTTTCACATGAAGGCTAAAACCCAACTATAGCACAAGAACATGAGGAGAGGGGAAGGGGAGGGGAAGAAAGGGGGGAGATTGGGGTGGAGGGAGGGTAAATGGTGGGGCCACACCTATGGTGTGTCTTGGAAGGGTACAGGAGAAACTTACTAAATGCAGAATACAAATGTCTTCATACAGTAACTAAGATAATGCCATGAAGGATATGTTAAACAGTTTGATGAAAATGTTTCAGAATGTATATAAAGCCAGCACATTATACCCCTTGATTGTACTAATGTACACAGCTACGATTTAATAAAAAAATAAATAAAAGCCTTACAAATTAAAAAAAATCATTTTTTTTAGTCTTTAGTCAGTCACGTGGGCACATTTTTGTTTCCTTGGACTTCTGATGTATTTGGCATCTTCCATGAGTCAACTCGGCCCTTGATACTTCCCGGGTCCACCCAGTTCCCCGCCGTCCATTGGAGCGTGTCTGGAGTTGTCTAGTTCCTTTACATCTTCTCCTGCAGGGGAAGCTGCAAATTCTCTCTTTGTCCTATCTTCACATTGTTTTGGCTAGAATTTTACTTCTACCTTTTTTTTAACACTGCTAATCTTTTTAAAGGCTACTTTATAGAAGGTTAGGTTAGATTTACCAACCTATTTGTAGAGGTCATATTCACCATTGCTTCTGGTGAGATGACCATCTGATGTTCAGAGCCAGCATGGCCCAGCCCCTGACCAGTTGGAACAGAGGCCTGACCATCAGAACGCAGCCCTGGGGTACTCGTCGACTGAATGTCCATCTCGAGTGTGTTCCTGTAGGACTCATTTCCTTCTTGCCAAAATAGGTATTCAGTAGTGTTCTCAGTGAGAGTCTGAGAGTAGTAAGTTCTTCAATTCTTTTTATGTCCAAAAATATCTTGGTATTTCTTCATTTTTGACTGATAGAATTCTATGCTGACATTTGTTTTCTTTCTGAATTTTTGTAGAGATTTTCTTGTGATTATTACAAATTTGCCAGTAATATGTCCTTTTCTGATGGTTTTAAACGTTGTTCTCTGCCTCTGTGATGGTTTGTTTACTTTTATATAGTTGATGTCTTACTTTGTTTTGTTTTGTTTTTCTCCCCTGCTTGGGTTGTAATATTTCTAGAATCTAAAGGTTCAGGTTGCTTATCAATTCTAGAATGTTTTCGGGTTTTATCTCTTTAAATATTATCTCTCCTGTTGTTTTCATCCAGGTTTCCTACTAAAAAATATATGGGAATTTATCATTCTTTTCTCTTTCTCTTTTACTTTCTATTTCATATTGTCCAGCTCTCCTGCTCTGTGTGACACTGAGGTCAGTTTCATCCAAATGACTTTTTCTTCACTATTCCTCTCCCTTCTGCGTCTAGGCTGGCATTTTCGTTAGTGTGTCCTTTGGATCTGGTTTTGAAAGATTGGGGTCCTCTGCTTCCTTTCTGTGGTCTGTGGGAGAATTCCTCCCCTTTTGTGATGTTCGTTCCCTTTGGTTCACATAATTCACTGGCTTCCTTCTTGTTTAACACGAGCTAAGGGGCATCTTCCTGTATGTGTTTCCGTATGATGTGTATTATGGTTTTGTGTAAATGTGGGTTTTAATTTACATAACCAAATGGTGTTGTGCCTTTAATCATCACCAACATGATGTTTTGGGAACTCTTGCATGTGGCTATTGTAAATTTCATTGTTTGTACCGAACAGGTGCGTTGTACCTGGGGTCTGTGTGGTCATATGTTGTTTACCTTCCTTTCCAGAGACAGACAACCGGACTACCCTTAAGATCCCGCTACGACAAGTCTTGCTACGGTGACACCCTTGGCTTTGTCTCTTTCTGGGTCTGTGTGAGAGTTTCTTTGGGAGATAGACACAGAATAATTTGACCACTTATTGCCAAATTGTTTTGCACCATGGCTGTGTGAGCCTGTACTCTTTTTAGTATCATTTTTTTTGTTTTTTTTATTTAATGCGTAAGGGTTTCTGGATTCTTACAGCCTCACCAACCTGATTTCCTAATTTTTGGTAGAGAAGCTGTCAAATGTTATTTCATTATTTCCATTCTTTTGTTTTCTGATTCTCAGTTAAGTTGGGGATTTTCTAAAATAGTCATTTGAATTGTATGTGTATTCTTTTGTTAAAAATTCCTTTCCTTTGCCTATGTCACTATTGGGGTTTCTTTTCCTTTTGAATTCGGGAGCCCTGTGGCTATTATACACTCTAAGTTTTGTTGGATTTGGAGATTAGAGAGATCTCTCATTCTCCCTTTTTGACTTTGTGGTCTCTTGTATTAAACAGAAACCCACAGATGTTCTTAAATGATTTTTGAGTTGTCACTTATGTATAAGAAAAGGCACTAATGATAATTTTTCAGCTTAATGTGTTTTGTCATTTGAGCACACCCATGTTCCAGGATGCAGAGCATTTCAGCTCCCATCAAGGAAGGCCCCTTCCTCCCGCTCCGGTCGGCGCCCTCCACCCACCAAGACGAGATGCCTTTCTGATGCCCATCAACAACGTTAGTTTACCTGTTCCTAGATGTCATCTAAATTGAAGCAAACTGTATGCATTGTTTAGTATCTAACTTCTTGTTCTCAATTATAATATTTCTGAAATTCACACATGTTGGTGGTGGTTTCAGAAATTTGTTCCTTTGCGAAACATTTTCCCCCCATTCTCCTCTTGCCAGACTTGTGGGCTGCTTGCAGTTTTTGACTAATATGTGAAATGCTGGTATGAATATTTTTGTAGAAGTCTTTTTGTGAACATATGCTAGTTCTCTTGGGTAAATACTAAGAGTGGGATTGCATGTTTAGCTTTCTAAGAAACTTTAAAAAGGTACCATTTAAATTCCTGCCAGAAATGTGTGATAGTTCTGATTACTGCACATTCTCTCCAACTTCTAATAAAGATGTTATTTTTCATTTTAACCAGGGTAGTGTGTATGAAATGGTATTTTATTATGATCGTGGTTTGTGTTTTTTAACTTTAATGTTAATTTATCTGATTACTAATATGCTTATTGGGGAGTATATCACATTCTGTGAAGGGACTATTCAAGTTCTTTGCCTAATTTTTATTGGGTTGTTTGTCTTGCCACTGAGTTGCAAGAATCTTTCATATATTTTGACTATGAAGGATTTGTTGGGTTATACTAATTTTATTCCAATTGTAGCCTTTCTACCTATTTATTTTATTAATGGTGTCTTTCAATTAGCAAATTTAAAAAACTTGATGAAGCCTAATTTTTTTTTCTTTGTATGATTAGTGATTTTTGTCTGCCTGCCCAATTTTTGCCTATCAGAAGGCAAGGATATTCTCTTAGCTTTCTCATAGAAAATGTATGCTTGGGGTTTTATGTTGAGGTCTTGAGATCTATCTATGATTAATTTTAGCATAAGGAGGTAGGAATCAAAGTTCCTTTTCCTCCAACTATCATTTGGTAAAAAGACTTTCCTCAAGAAAAAGTATCCAATGTACTCAGCCCTAATATGAAGCAGACTTTCTTCTTGAACCAACTTTGGGGCAGGATCAACCGAAACCAGTCAAGTGCCAGGTTGTCCCCACCAGAAGGAAAGTGAAGACACCTACTATGGGCTCTTCTCCCCGAGTTTCCTTCTTCCCCACACTCGCCAACAAGAAACAAAGCAGCCTTGGAATTCCTCAGTGCCACTTCTGGTGTCTGTCCATCTGCTTCTTGTCAGAAATGACTTCTAAGGTGCTTAAAATCTTTGAGAGTCACAGAGTTTAAAGGCAGATATCTGGCTGACGGTGTGCTAAGACACCATCCATGCTGAAGGGTGATGAACCAATGAATGAAATAGCATGCTGAAATGATTGATTTCTTTCCTCTCTATTTTTGCATCATTGGTAGTTAAAAAAAGGGGGAGGAAGAAGAAAACGTGGCCATGACAATGCAGCCAGAAAAACCAAGTCGCTGTTTGACAGTTTTATCTGGGGGTGGGGGTGGGGGGATGTCAGTTCTTTGTAGTTTTCAAATGGAAGCTGTGTGTGGAAGGGCCACTGTCCCTGTGTGCACCCACAGGCCTTAGGAGGAACACCTCCACCAACTCTAGAGTACCCCACTCACTCACGTGATTTATGAAGGGGCTAACTCCACTGCAGAGGGCATGGGTTCCAGAGGATTCATTTATTAAGGAGTCACTAGATTCACTGTCCGCAGGCTCCCTTATCTTCCTGCCTTCCAGGTTTTCCTCCCTGCATCACAAAGCGAGGAACTCCAGCGCGATGTGACACCAGCGAGGAAGCCAGCTGTCACTCAAGTCCAGGTCTGCTGATTCCTGTCACCCTCTGACTTGCCTGGTGTCACCCATCTTTAATAGTCATCTACCATGTCAGTGTGCTCTGTCTCGAAAATGTTCCATCCCATCTTAGCATTCCCCTCTTTGAATTCTGAACCCTTGTGTTGTCATTTTTGCTGACCTTGAGTTCACTTTGCCATTTTCTGTTATTTCATTAATATCTAGACCTTGGCCTCTGGGTGTTGTGGCTCCGGAGGATGGGGCAGGTAGATTGCTTGAGCTCAGGAGTTGGAAACCAGCCTGAGCAAGGCTAGACCCCGTCTCTCCTCAAAATAGAAGAAAACCTAACTGGGCATTGCGGCAGGTGCCTGTAGGCTCAGCTACTCAGGAGGCTAAGGAAAGAGGATCGCTTGAAACCAAGAGTTTGAGGTTGCTGTGAGCTATGATACCAGGGCATTCTACCCAGGGTGACAGAGTGAGACTGTCTCAAAAAAAAAAAAAATTGAAAAATCATATAGAGCTTAGTCTATTTACAAAGCAATTCTCCTTGCCATTGTATCTTTCCCCAGTAATGATATGACCTTTTATTCATATGCCTTGTTCTTAGCCATCAGGTGGTCTTAGCAAATGTGATGCTAGTATGTCCTTCCATTTAGCTGTCTCAGGGGGGAGAATGGTCAACTCATCAGAGGATTACACAATCCAGGAGGGAATTACTGTGATTTGTGAGTCAAAGTCTTTATCATTCAAGAGCAAAAGTGTGGACCTCACAACCTCCTGATTGAAGCATATTCGTGGGGATAAGGTAGAGAAATGGGTTTCCCCTTAAATTCCAAAATCATCTCTAGTGTCGGGCTGGGGCCTGAGGCCTGTGCCTGGAATTAATGGAATGAATAGTGTTGAGTTATAAGTGAAAGGGGTCTTATCTTCTTATAAAGTGAAAGGTGTGTTATTAGTTCATATCAGTAAAACAATATAAACACATTTGACACATACAAATGTGACTCATATTCTTTTTATTTATTTAAGACACACGGGGGGATCTTGCTGTATCCGCCCAGGCTGAAGCAGGAGTCTTCTAAGCCAGGAGATCTAAGGATCATCGAAATACCATCAAGGTCATTGAATAGGAAGGCTGTCAGTTCCATGGATCAAACTATCTGGGTCACAGGACCATGGGAGTAGCCTTTGTTATCCAGATCATGGCAGCTGAGAGGACGCTGCCAAGAAGTCTTCCTACCTGATAGATGGCTTGAGGGAAAGATTGGGTAGGCTTTACCAGCCTTTACAAGTTCCCAGTTATGTTTTTGAGCCCTTAACATTTGATCTGAATTTCTCTCTAACTGCATCTCTCAGATACACTTCTTCTTGCAAGATGCTGACAAACTATAAATGTGGTCATGTCTAGATACCACAAAGAATATCATGACCTGCTCCAAGAGTGTACCGAGGAAAGCAATGGTCTTTCCAGGTGAAGTCAAACACAGTAACTCCCAGGAGTGTTCTGAGTTGGTCTTGGTTTTCAGATTGCCAATTTCATTGTTGGGAAATTTTGATGTCTGACACAAAAAGTGTGAGGATTCATTCCCACAATGATAACAGTCTTAAAACAGTAGGTAATGAAAAAAACACAGTAAATGAAGGGGAAAAAAAAATCAGACTCCCGTCGAGATAAGCTAGATGATCTGAAATTAATTCATTCTCCTGTCCTTCAGGATCTCATGTTGACAAAATTGTGGAATACCTAAAAAGAAAAGAAAGGAAAAAAGCACATGTAATTTCTTCACCCAGAGATAATATCAGTTGACAGTTTGGTTTATTGCCTTTTAACTCTTTATCTTCCTCTATTTGAAATCTTATATTTTGCACAAAAGTATGTGAGTTGTTAATAACATCAGTTCATCTACAGATTGATCACATTCATGCTCTATCAAAGCCATCACTTTTTGAACATGCGAGAACATCATTAGGAGGACAAGGCCTCTTCCTGTGGTGTGAAGTGGGCCCCAGACATGCCTGGAATTTCTCAGCCTTGGTAGCCTCATAGGGGAGCTATCAAACAGTATCCAGTGGTCTTCTGAAGAGCACAAACTGCAACAGGAAGAAATAGGTCCATTGCAAGAATAAAGAGTAGCTTTCTTTGGGTCATCTTGCTAAATCCTCAGAAAAACCCAATATGGGTACCACGTATTCTATCTGAACCAACTGGATTCAGAGAGATTGAGAAACGTCTGTAAAGCCACACAGCTAGTAAGTCATAGATCTGATATTTGAATGTAGGTCACCTGACTGCAGAGTCTGTGCACCTTTAAAGGTTTGTACAGCTGTTCCTCAGGATTTTTGAAATCCTGTATTCTTAGGAGGTATCCAAATGGGCTCTTATAAATCTTTCAGCTTCCAATTGGGGAAGTTCTAACACACCTATTTTTAAATGTCACCATGATATTTATATGTGGTGCCAGAAAATTCATTAGATTAAGTTTGCTTTATCTGATTTCAGTAAAATCCAAAATTTGCCCATAGATAAACTTGAGTACTTGCAATGCTTTCTAATAAAACCAACATCCTTCCACTTTCAGCCTCCTCAATATTTTCACTGATGCCCTGCTTGTGACAATCTCCTCCCTTGACTGGAGGTCTTCGGGCCCCTGGACTGTCACCAGAGGGAGGGTACTAAGCTTGTGTGAAGATTCACGAGTTCTGGTCATACAGAAAAAAGGTCTTACAGAAAAAAGTTCCCATCATGTTCATTTTTCTTATCTGGACTGGTCATGTTTCTAAGAAGCAAAAACCCCCAACTGTCTCAAATTTTCTGACAGCCTTTTCCAATATTTTACCTCTGGGAGTATTCTCTGTTCTAGCATCTCTTTTCCATTTTACCATAGTTTGATTTTTTTTTCATTTGTTTCATTCTATCCTTCTATAAATTGTGTTTCAATTCCTGTACATCTATAAAAGCACACAATTATAGCTCTGATTCATTCCCCAACATTTATTGAGTGCTGTCCTGTGCAATAGAAACACAGATAAATGACCCGGTTCCCATCCAGCAGGACGTCTGTGTCTAGTGGGAGAGAGGACGGTCAGGAGAGGGGTCACTGCAGCATAATAGATGCTCCGCCATGGGGTGCAGCGTGCTGTGAGGGGAGCCCAGAGGATGTCTTCTCAAATGTGGGAGGTGGCAGGATAGCTGCTTTCTGTGGGTGAAAAAAACTCACCACATACATTTTATTCATAACATGACTTCCACTTCTATTCTTCAAATGTTTTCTCTGCTCCCAAGCTCTGTAACCTCCATGACAATAGCGTACATGCGAGAGAAAGGCAAAAGGGATTGAAAGCCTGGGCTCCAGAAAAGCAATTCAATGTTTCTTTTGAAAAGAATGAAAAGAAATATATCCCCAAACTCAGCAGAACACATTTTATTAATAGGAACCACCACATACAACCCCGGGGGATTCAATACCAAAAAGAAACAAAAATTCCTACAAAGATCTGACATCACAAGGAGATAATAATTTACCCCCACCTGCACACTCTGACAGGTGCAGATTGAAAACGAAAACACAAGTGCACAGGCCTTGTGGGTGTGATCTGGTGCCCTTCCAGAAGGCTGCAGTGTGAGTTTATATGACGAGGCAGCACGTGCCCCTCGATATTCCATCGCTGGTGGAGTCTTTTTGCTTTCTGTGGAAACCTAGTGGAAACTGTCATTCTGCAAACTTTTTCTTTTTCTTTTCTTTTCTTTCTTTTTTTTTTTTTTGTAGAGACATAGTCTTACTATGTTGCCCTAGGTAGAGTGCCGTGGTGTCACACAGCTCACAGCAACCTCCAACTCCTGGGCTTACGTGATTCTCTTGCCTCAGCCTCCCAAGTAGTTGGGATTACAGGCACCTGCCACAATACCCAGCTATTTTTTTTTTGTTGCAGTTTGGCCGGGGCCAAGTTTGAACCTGCCACCCTTGGTATATGGGGCTGGTGCCCTACCCAATGAGCCACAAGCGCTGCCCTAGGTTTTTTTTTGAGATCGAGTATCAAGTTGTTGCCCTGGGTAGAGTGCCGTGGTGCCATAGGTCACAGCAACCTCTAATTCTTGGGCTGAAGCCATTCTCTTGCCTCAGCCTCCCAAGTAGCTGGGATTATACACACCCACCAAAATGCCCGGCTATTTTTTGGTTGTAGTTGTCATTGTTGTTTGGGGGCCCAGACTGGATTCGAACCCGCCAGCTCCAGTGTATGTGGCTGGCACCTTAGCCACTTGAGCTACAGGTGCCGAGCCTCTGCAAACTTTTTCATCCTAGGAAGAACAGTCTGTATGATATCATGTAATGGCAGTCACCTGTAAAATTAATTCCAAATAACTCCTACTTTGTGGATCCCCTAAAAATGTTCCAATGACAAAGAGCTCAAGTTGTGTGCTTCATGATGCTGTGTATGGTCAGCCGGTCTCAGCTGTCTTCCCTGGAGATTGGAGGTCCACTCCCTGACGGGAACTGTGCTTTCCCTTAATTTTTAGTATTTATTCGGATGTATTTCTTTTTAAGGGCCCGATTATTCCAGAGCCATTACTCTCTCCTGATTCCTGCTCATCTGACTGTCCTTGGAATGAGCAGCTTTTGGAGTTAACACGATTCACAGGATCTGGGTCGGCAGAACTGGAAAATGTGGGTGGTTCCAGGGCAAATGGGTGTCAGCTCCAGCTGGCTTCCATGGGTGTTCTTGTTTGCGTCCCAGACATAAAATTCAGCTCACAGTTCACTGTTAGGTTTAGTCATCAAACATTCATGTCAGCCTAGTTAAACTCTTGCCTTGAACTTTAAGACAATTCGGTCTGTGACGGTGGCTTTTGTATTTTACCCTATTGGGCAGTTAAGCACAGGTAGGATTTGGGTGAGCAGAGGGGAGCAGAGGCCAGTCAAGACATCGTGAAGAAACCAGGAAAGAAGTGATTATGCAGCAGTAGCGATTAGGGGGCAGTGGGGATTAGGGGGCAGTGGGGATTAAAGGCAGGGGGGATTAGAGGCAGTGTGGATGAGGGGCAGT
>CAUYON010150233.1:0-13238 GCA_963573935.1 Arctocebus calabarensis
TGGCGCCTGTAGCTCATCAGATAGGGTGCCAGCCACATACATCAGAACTGGTGGATTCAAACCCAGCCCAGGCCCACCAAACAACAATGACAACTACAAACAAAAAATGGCTGGGCACTGTGGCAGGCACCTGTAGTCCCAATTACTTGGGAGGCTGAAGCAAAAGAAAGGCTTAAGCCCAAGAGTTCGAGGTTGCTGTGAGCTGTGATGCCACAGCACTCTACTCAGGGTGACAGCTTGAGACTGTCTCAAAAAAAAAATTCTTGTTAGTTTTGAATGTAAGTTCTAAGGTGGAACCAATACAGCACAGACAGCTCAAAATATCAATGAAGTTTTGGGGAAGGATTGTGGCAAATGAACCCACAGTACACGGATGGTTTGAGAAGTTCCATTCTGGTGGTTTTAATCTTGAAAATGAGTCATGGGAGTATCTGAGACCAAAGTGGATAATGATGAGCCGAAAGGTATAGCAGAAACTAATCCATCTTTACCTACACAGCAAGGTTTGATGTTACTACCCCACCACCGGACCATTTGAAACAAATCACTAAGGTAAAATAAAGAAGCTGGATAGACGGGTTCCTCATGAACTGAATGAGCATCAGAAGAGAAATCATCTCAAAGCTTGCCTTTCTTTGCCGTCACAACATAAAGGTGAACCAATACTACGCTGTACTATTGTTACATGTGATAAGAAATGGATTCTTTTTGACAATCGCAAGCATTTGGCACAATGATTAGATAAAGATGAAGTGCCAAAACACAGTCAAAACCATATATGCATCCAAAAAACCCCCCCAATAATAGTGTTTGTTTGGTGGGCCAGTACTGCCAGTATCCACTACAGTTTCATGAAACCTGGTCAGTCAATTACAACAGATGTCTACTGCAACCAATTAGACAAAAGGATGAAGGAGGCTTGCAATTAAGCAGCCAACACTGGTCAACAGGGACGGGCCATTCCTCTTATAAAGTACTTAACCACATATCACAAAAAACGATGCCACTCAAACTACAGAAGCAAAGCTGGACTTGGAAACCCCCTGTCATCCACCACATTCTCCAGACCGCCCACCAAGAAACTACCACTGCTTTCGGGCTTGGACCACTTCTCCCAAGGGAAAATATTCAATTATCAACAAGCTGTGGAAAATGCCTTTTTCCATTTTACACCTATCCACTCTCTGGGATTCTTCACTACTGGCACACACAAGCTATTTTTTAGTTTGAGACAGAATATCATTCTGTTGCCCCAGGCTAGAGTGTCCACAGGCACAGTAGCCTCAAACCCTTGGGCTCAAGCAATTCTGCCTCAGCCTCCCAAGTAGCTAGGACTATAGACACCCACCATAATAATGTCCAGCTAATTTTTCTATTTTTAGTAGAGATGGGGAGTCAAGCTCTTGCTCAGGCTGGTCTGAAACTCCTGACCTCAAGACATCCTTCAGCCTCAGCCTCTCACAGTACTAAAATTACAGGCATGAGCCACCATGTTCAGCCCACAAGCTACTGTTAGGATGAGAAAACTGTGTCAATAGTTTAGGCGCCCACTTTGATCAGCTGTATTGCTCCTTGTTTAAGATATAATAAACCAAACCTTTGATTCTTAACCAGACATTTTAGATTGAATGACCTAAAAATCAGTGTAAACTTCTTAGCATAGTGAATTCTTCACTTTAAGAAACAGCAGCTAGCCAGGCACTGTGGCTCATACCTGTAATCCCAACACTATGGGAGGCTGAGAAGGGAGAATTGCTTGAGTTCAGGAGTTCAAGACTTGCCTGAGCAACAGTGAGACCCCAACTCCTAAAAAAATGAAAAACCCAGCTGGGTGCTGTGGCGAGTGCCTGTAATCCCAGTGGCTTCTGGAGGCTGAGGCAGCGGGATGCCCACAGCCCAAGAGTCTGAGGCTGCAGTAAGCTATGATGCCATTGTACTCTGCTCAGGCACATAGGCTGGGAATCTGTCTCAAAAAAAAAAAAGAACGAGAAACAGCATCTTAGCAAGGCACAGTGGCACACACCTATAATCCTAGCACTCTGGGAGGCCAAGGCAGATGGATTACTTGAGCTCAGAAGTTCAAGCCTGGGCAAGAGCAAGACCTCATCTCTACTAAAAATAGAAAAACTAGCCAGGAGTTATGACAGGCACATATAGTCCTAGCTACTTGGGAGAGTGAGGCAAGAGAATCCCTTGAGCCCTTGCGTCTGAAGTTGCTATGAGTTTTTGTTTTTGTAGGTTTTGGCCGGGGCCAGGTTTGAACCTGCCACCTCCAGTGTATGGGGCCAGTGCCCTACTCCTTTGAGCCACAGGCGCCACCCTGGTAGCTATGAGTTATGACACCAGGACCACAGAGTGAGACTCTGTCTCAAAAAAGAAACAGCAGCTAGATTAAGTCCTTGTTCACTAACCCATTCCAAAGAACTGGATGTCATAAGCCACTGCTCTCTTCCCCTCACAAAATACAATTTAAACTAACTTATAGTAAATATATATTTTCTCATACCAGAGTTCTACTTTGTTTGTTTATAGGAAATATCTATTTGAAAGAGTATTGAAGGCATCCTAACACCTTAAGCAGGATTCTGAGCAGATAAGCCCATAGACTAGATAAAAATAAATACACACATCTGCCCTACCCTCTAAGGTGGGACTGGATGGACATGGTGGGGAGGGTATCCTTTATTACAGGAGTCTTTGAAGCCATATAGAGTGTAAATGTAGTATACACTATAGTAGATCAGTATTAAATAGTCACTGAATGTTTTTCTTTTTGGAGGTACTGGGGAATGAACCCGATAGTCACTGAATTTTTGTAACTCCACTTGTAAACAGATTAAAGTTCTCTACATGTGACATATAGTAGTCCCATCCCCAGGTGGCCTAGCATCTGTCCTGACAAATTTCTACATTTTTTTTTTTTTTCTGAGACTGACTCTGGTTCAGTCACCCTGGGTAGCGTACCATGGCATCATAGCTCACAGCAACCTCAAACTCCTGGGCTCAAGAGTTTGCAGCTCAGCGCCTGTGGCTCAAGTGACTAAGGCGCCAGTCACATACACCTGAGCTGGCAGGTTTGAATCCAGCCCGGGCCTGCCAAACAACAATGACGGCTGCAACCAAAAAACAGTCGGGCATTGTGGCGGGTGCCTGTAGTCCCAGCTACTTGGGAGGCGGAGGCAAGAGACTGGCTCAAGCCCAGGAATTGGAGGTTGCTGTGAGCTATGATGCCACAGCACTCTATCCAGGGTGACAGCTTGAGTCTCCATCTCAAAAAAAAAAAAAAAAGAGATTCTCCTGCCTCTGCCTCTTTAAGAGCTAGGACTATGGGCGTATGTCACCACGCCCAGCTAATTTTTCTATTTTTAATAGAGACAAGATCTCACTCTTGCTCAGGCTGGTCTCCAACTCCTAAGCTTAAGCATTCCACCCACCTTGGCCTCCCATGGTGTTAGGATTACAAGCATGAGCCACCACACCTGGTCCATACTTCTACTCTTGATAGTTTAAGCTTGATAAGCTTTTAAAATAGTCATAATTTAAAATGTAAACATACGGGCGGCTCCTGTGGCTCAGCGAGTAGGGCGCCGGCCCCATATACCGAAGGTGGCGGGTTCAAGCCCGGCCTCGGCCGAAGTGCAAAACAAAAAAATAGCCGGGCGCTGTGGCAGGCGCCTGTAGTCCCAGCTACTAGGGAGGCTGAGGCAAGAGAATCGCTTAAGCCCAAGAGCTGGAGGTTGCTGTGAGCAGTGTGACGCCACGGCACTCTACCCAGGGTGATAAAATAAGACTCTGTCTCTACAAAAAATAAATAAATAAATAAATAAAAACAGAGCAAGATCACTGAAAACTCATTTTACCACCAATGGTTGGAAATTCAAGACATTATCGTAAAAGAAATAAAGATGGGATGAATCATGATATCTACATTTCAAAGTCTAATATAGATCAGTGAGGTATAAGAGCAAAGTAGGAAGGGAGAGAAAAGAGAGTCAGAATGAAAATGGAAATACAGGCTCAGCACCTGTGGCTCAACAGGCTAAGGCGCCAGCCACGTACACCTGAGCTGGCAGGTTCGAATCCAGCCTGGACCCGCCAAACAACAATGATGGCTGCAACCAAAAAATGGTTGGGCATTGTGGCGGGTGCCTGTAGTCCCAGCTACTTGGGAGGCAAAGGCAGGAGACTCACTTGAGCCCAGGAATTGGAGGTTGCTGTGAGCTGTGTAATGCCATGGCACTCTATCCAGGGCGACAGCTTGAGGCTCTGTGTCAAAAAAAAAAAAAGTAAATACCATAAGCAGAAGTTTTATCACATAAAATAGTGACAAAAGTGTATTTAAGTTTCACTAAAGGGCGCAGCAAAAAAATAAGTTAAACAAGTTTTCATTTTAGTTATATAAATGCATTGAAAACCAATTAATGGGAGAGTAACAATAAATTAAAAAAATGAAAATGCCTGAATAAAATCACAACCCACTGAGTAGCTATGCAAAGGACAGCTGTACAATCAGTGATACCAAGGTAAAGAAAATGGTCAGAGTGGAATAAGGAATATTCCTAGGCCTTAACAAAATGAGAAATTAATTTAAGTTTTAATAATTTAGATATGATATCCCTATGCCTCAAAATAACACTCTTTAAAATCTTGTTCAATCTTATAAAATCAATCATCAACTTCTAGACATAAAAGTGGGTCTGTTTCACAGACTACCTTATCGTCATGATTATTTTCCTTACAAAATATGTTAAAATATGCTATGATACCGAAATACCATTTTGTTTTTCATTATTAGAATATTTTTCCCATGTTGGGAAAAAAAAATGTTGTGTTTGACAGATGTATGTTGAATTATTTTCCACCACTCGGTAGCATACTTATGTTTATACATATAAATATATATGTACATATTTATGTATAGTAGTTCTGCTCCATTTATGCACCTGCGCTTCTTTATTCTTGATTGGACAGTGAACTACTAGACAGATGGAATCGGGTTTGATTCACCTCTACATGATCTACTAGGAATTTGCATAATTACCTGACCAAAAAAATATATACACTCAACAAAATTTGGTTGATGAGTCATGAATGAAATCATACTGGAAGAAAGGAAGGGAGAGATTTTTTTTTAAAAAAAGAAAGATGTGGTACAAATACATGGCCAAATCTATTGCCTAGTTAGTGACATGTTTAAATAAAAATCTGTGTACTCCTTTAGAATAAGAATAAAAAAAATATTTAGCATCACTTTTAAATCAGTTAAAAAAAATCAAGGACAATCTCAGAAATTAGAGACTCTTGGCACATGCTATTATATAAAATTTATTAGCAATCTTGCTGGCAGTTTGAAGTATGGTAGAAGGGAATTATAAAGTTAGTATTGAGTATCATCAGAAAGGAACAAAGCAGAGCAGAGTTCAGAACAGGAGGTAAACAGAGGCACCTATAAGGATACTAACTATTTGGTAGAGCTGAGAGCTCCATTCGAGGATACCCACCCCTAAGCTCCAAATCCTTTTCTAAGTCCCTCTGGCTCTCAAAACTTTCATATGTGAAGTTATATGGATCAGTTATTTTTTAAACAAATTGTCATTCAACAATGAGTCAGAAAAGGAATACAAATGACCAGGCAAGGCTATACAGTAATTATGTAGGTCCTTAAGGCAGGTGCATCAATCCTTCTCAGAAAATACATATTTAAACTAATGAACATGTGGTTCGTTAGTCAAAACTGAGCGAAACATGACGGGCTCATTGATAACTCTTGATCCATGGTATAGTCAGTATTAATATCTTTGTATTAATGAAGAATTAATGAAAGCCATTTTGAAGACTGAGTTCTCCCACAGAAACTGGGACATAACTTTAACATACAGGTCAATAAACAGCAAAATAAAAGGGAAAGATTATGATACTAGTAAGGAGATCAATGTGGAGACTGAGAAAGTGAAAATTCTTACACTCTTTGATGAGGAAGGAGTGGCAAAAAATGAATTTGAAGTACACATGATGGGTATTTGACATTTTTCATTAGGCTAACAAGCAGTCTCCTTTGAGTGAATTTTCTTTTCCATTATTTATGTAGGGCTCCCACTACCAGCACACTGCTCTACTGATGGAAACCGTTTATGTTCTTAGTGAACATCATGCTAACTACTCAGGTGATGAATTACCTTCCTGACAAAAAGAAAGAGGGACGCAGGTGATCGATGTAGTGGGTCATCAGGGGGCAAAGTTACAATCTTCACTTAAAAAGTGTTGGAAATAAAATCATAATTTCCTCAAACCATTCTTTACAATGAAAACTGAGAACCTTATGAAAATTATATGTTAAGGGAGACAGCATGATTTTATACAAAAACTGTGGTCTCCAAGAATATATTACAGAAAGACACATGGAAGCAGGGTCTTTCCTAATAAAACATAATAATACATAACAAATTATATTTAAGAGGCTTTTTAAGGGGCTGGTGCTTGAGAATATCTGAGTATACATAGAAAATGCCTCCTAGTAATCAGTCTATTTTCATTAGGATTTACTTTCCGCTTGCGACACAATTTGTAAATTCACTCCTATTTTCCTCTCTCACCCACGTAATGTAGGATTCTTGTCTGGGCCTTGGGTTCAATGCTATTTAGTGTGGGACTTACCTGAGCCCCCACACGTGGTTAAATTACCATATTTCATACGCAATTCACATCATATAATTTTTCTTTTTACCACTGAATTACAATTTACAGAATTCTATGTATTGTTTATTGGCAGCGTCTCCTCATTGACCTTTAATAACTATGATGGCAGAGAGGGCATGTGGATCTGACCTCATGTGTATCATGCCAGACACATATTACTTTTTAATGTAATGTCCTTTCTAATTTAATGAATAAATATCTGACTGCACATTTTAAAATTTTATAAGTAAAATCATGAGGCTAGGTGAAGTGGCTCATACCTGTAATTTTGACACCCTGGGAGACTTTAGCTCTTAATGGTGAAAGGTGGGGGACTTGAAGAAGTTTGTAGTTTGTTGCCTTTTCCTACTAGGCCACATAAACGGTCCTATGTTTACAATGCAGATGTACTCAAACAACAATGAAAGTAAATAAACTACAGCTAAACATATTTTCGTGGATGAATCTTACAATGCAACATAATAACATAATGTTGAGTGATAGATCCAAAACATAGATGATTGTTATAATATGATTTGATTCATACTAATTTCAAAAGCTAAAAAAACTGATATATTATTTAATCATGTAAACATTAAAATAAAATTTAGGATAATGGCTATTTTTAGAAACAAGAGTATGAGAATAATAAAAGACACACACACAGGTGCTTCTAAAGTACTAATCTTCAGCTCACTTTTGTGAACACCAATATTTCTTTTATCGTCCCCGATTGTGTACTTTTAATACTTGAAAATGTATGCTATGTTTCAAAGAAAAGACAGAAACAGAAAAGAAGAAAAAATGAAGAACTCTGAGAAAAACTCTTGATAAATTCGATTTTGAAGAGGAATGGAAAGGAAGTCTAGTTTTTAGAAGAGAGAGAGTAACTTGAGATTTTGTGTTTATTTGTGAAATAAAAAGCAAGAGAATGTTAAAGAAGATAGGGAGGGGGGAGGTTGTAAGAAAAGAGAGATTTTCCAAAGAAATATCTTTAAGGTGATAAATGAGGAAAGGAATCCGAGGACAAGAAGACGGTCTTGTTAGGCCCGGTGGGACGTTCCTCGTCCCCGATTCCAGTATCAAAACGAATACGGCTTTACACCAGGCATTCTTCTATATGAGGAACAGCAAGCAAGGAAAAACAGGCCCCACGTGTACTCAGCACCAAATTGAAACTAGACGATTAACACTCATGTGCACAGAAGTAAAACCAAATGAAAATCAAGTTGGTGGGGGGGACGGGGACGACGGGCAAGTTCACGGTAACTGAAGGGCACGCTAAGAACACTGGCTTGTAATGTACAAAAGCAAAGTATGCACCACAAACAACAACAAAATAAATAAACAATACAAACAACAACAAAAATGAGTACTGGTGCTGAGTGGAGCCAAACATGGAGTGATCACAGATGAAGAGCAATTGCACACAGAAAAAAAGAAAGTTATAGTAAGTGAAAATGAAGAAGACTATGCGTGAAAACGCGTCCAGAGAGAAACTGGTCCATCGAAGTCAGAACGCATGCGCAGCCTTTCCCGCGCTTACTCATTTGTCCCGCCTCCCTCCTGGCAGGGTTGGTCGTCTGTTTCCCGCTCTGGCTGTGATTGACAGGTTGGGGTTATAAATAGATTATAAAACATATGACGGTTACTGGTGGGTTACATAACAGTTTCCTTTTATGTTCATGTGTCTTCCCCAGAATCTTTCAAGAAAGATCCATCAGAGCTATGTTAATTACATGATAATGAGCTCTAGGTCCGATAAAGGTCACTAGGAATTCCTTACTATGCATGTTCCCACTAGGGAACAGTTCCCATCTGCAATTTGGTTCCTAGCTACAATTCAGTCTCTGCTCTCTCCCCTTAGTCCCTTCCCTGCCATCTGTTTACCCTGCAGCTGACCTAATAGACTAGCATTTGATAGGTGGAGAGACATGGACAGCAAAGTAAGAGGAGAAAGACAATCCGGATTCAGATGCAAGTAGGTGTCGAAAGTCAGTATGGAAGACTATAGGGAGAATTGCTTTTTTATAAATAGTAATATTATTCTATCATATCCTTTTAAAATTACTCAGGATGTCATTTTTTTTTTAATGTGCAAAGAGAAACAAAACTGTAACCAGCACGTAACAGGCCCTCAAGGCATTCTACATTCTTCTTGTAGGAAAATTTAGATGAGAATCTATGTTTTAGTCAAAATAACACCTGTCACTGAAAGTACTAAAATATGGAGATTTTATGTAACAATTTGATTGCTAATGACAATAAGCTAAGATATCTATCCAATGTTTTCCTTATTTAGTGATAATTCTACCAAAATGACCAATGGCTATGTTACTCTGGATATTCCTTAATGAACACCGTCAAATTTTCTGAATCTCACTGACATAAATTTTAGGGCAAAATAGTTTCTAATTTTACCTCCGAAAATAGGTATCACTATTTGATTTAAAATATCTTCTTGTTGCATGGTCTAGTAAAGATTTTTAAATGTGGTTAGGACTTGAAGTAGATAATATTGTTCTCAGTAAACTTATATTGACAAATTCATAACTCATTTTAAAATGCCCTGAGTCAAGTATATGAATACAGAAAGAGCTCACTAATGCAACCTCTCCTGTCATCTTCTCTGCTGCTCCACTTCTCACTGGGTCTATTTTATACTCTTCATTTTTATCAAATGGAAATGAACTAGATTAAACAGATTTATCAATCTAAAGAACACCTAGTAGTCATGAGTAGCAATGTTTTTCATTTTCTAGCTTACATTTAAAACACAAATGGAGTAAAGTATTGGATAAACATGTAAAAAGTGCTCCATATTTTGTGCGATGGCTTTAAAAGCTTTTTGAAAATAAATATTAATATTGTGTAAGCACTTCCACACACTGGAGTACAATTTATATTTAGGAACTTTATGGAATCAATTCATAGAAGCAGAAGAATAGCAAGTAAAGTGGAAAGCTAAATAGTAGAGAAGCCACTGAAGATGTGAAATAACGTTGCCATTCAAATTTAAAGCTTTCTTTACCAGCATGTATAAATCACACCTCTAATAGCCTGACTGTACACCAGAGTCACTTTAGGCCATCTATGCTCTGAAGCTCCGAAATTTGTATAAAACTGTTTAAGACGTAAGATCCATAAAAAACACCTTAAGTTCAAGTCAAGGAGACAGTCAAAGAAATTGATCAAATATGTAATTCTCCAGCCTATTCTCACTGCTAGTGGCAACTAGAGGGTTATCAATGTAAATCAAAATACTTACAAGTTGGATGTCCAACCCTGTGGGTAGTCATACAGCACTGCCATCAAGTCCCATTTCAATCTTCCTTTGAATAAAATGATTGATTGTTTGTTCACAGCTCCTGTGGCTCTGTGCTGCCCAAGACCCTTCTCTGCTCTTCACACTCCATGCTGATTCTGCGCCATTGACTTTCTGCCAGCCATTTTGCTGCCAGGGCACAGAATGACATTTAATGATCTTTCAACATGACAATGTCACTTCATCACTCTTTATCATTTGTGGCAGACCTGAATTCAAATGCAATAAGAAATGGAGACTGACTTCAATCTAAACTCTGATACACTTTTGATTTGGCACCTATCAACATCAACACAAGATGGTGAGACATATAGAAGAGAACACAACCTGTTGCAAGTAAATAATTAAAAGGCCATCCCATAAAATCAAGGATATCCTGATTTTATGAGGAAATTGTTCTCGTAAAAGGCTTTGAGGTGGAAATTATATTTTCTTAAGTGTCACATAAGTTAATGTCAGATATCTATGTCAACTTGGAGAATATAATTTGCTTTTACTATACTATCCTGCTTTATAAAACAAATACAATATATTCACATTTACTGTTTATAGAGTACTTGAGGGGAGAGAATAACGACATTCATCTTTAAAAAACTAAAAGTCAGTATAAATTTACACAAAATTGTTCTAAACATTTTCTTCCATGGAATCATCTTAGCTTGCTGAAGGTGTTGTTCTAAAGTATTTTTTGTTTCCTAAGCCAAACATCTTCCTTATACCTGACTCCCAGTAGGACAGTCACACATCTACATATTTTTTTGGTAGAATTTCACTGAAGATTAGGAGTATCAGAATATTCAAGATGTATTCCAATACTGTTTAATAAGTAGCTGCCAAAATGTATATCAATAAAGATAAGAAATGTGTACAGATATTCAGGTTTTTAGAACCCCCTCTGCCATTCTCAATTTCTTAGTAATATAAGCAAGTAATATTAATATTAATATTATGCAAGTAATACTTAAATTCCTGCTTAGAAACTAATAGTTTTCTTTGTTGAAACTCTTTAATTGGAAAAAAAATTTTCTTTGGAAAAAAGTTTTCTTTGTTGAAAACTCTTTAAATGGAAAAAAAAATGCCATTAAACCAGTAATTTGCTTGCTCTTTGGTTAAATCCAAAACAGAAAAAATAAAAACTTCAAAATATAACATTGATAATAACTAAAATTCATGAGATTGAGGTTAAACTGTGCACTTCTGTGTACACTGAGCTTGATGTTTGATACATGATTGTAGGATTAAATAGATGTATTATAAGCTTTGTCATTTTCACAAGGAAGGATGGCCAGATTTTTATATGTCACAATGAGAAGAAAACACCTTTGCTGTTACACTGTGAACTCACTAAATTATTTCTCTAAAATAAGTTCTTCTTTGATCTAATCTCCCATTACTCCAAACCTAAGGCAATTTTTACATTCTGCTATACATTTTAATGACTAGACTGCATGTCCAATATTTTCCTGTCAAATGATTTGAGAACGGTGAACTTTGTCATGAATGCAAGATAAGCCTTACCAACATTTACCATATCATAAGTGCTTAGTAAACATTTTGGCAAAATCAGTGTCGTAAAGGCATTAGTCTCAAGAACCCCACAGTATTTGTGTCGTGTTGCTTTTCCTAGAATGGATTGTGTGGTACTCCACTAAGCTCCCCCGGGAGCAAATGCACCTGTCCTTTATCCTGTTGGTGACCAGTTGACAACTCACAGCTGCTTCCTTCTCCAGAGAATTATCTTCAGCCAAAGGGACCCTCATTACTCAGGGGTCCACTCCCACTTTCACACCACCTGGGAAAGACTGGATGCAAGATCAGACTAACTGTAGATCAATTTCTGTCTGGAGATTACCTTTGAGATCACACTGACACCTGCAGAAACTACCTCTGGCTTGCTCTTTCTATTCTACACAAACTGTGCACTGTGGCCCATTTCTCCTGAGATTCCCCTAATAAAACACTTGAACAGAAATTTCCATTCTACAGTCTACTTCTAGGGAACATGACCTAAGGCAGTGGGTACCATGAGTGACCCTGGAAAGCAGACTTGAGGACGAGCCCATGGTTCTGGATCACTTACCAGTAGACAAATGCAAAGAATATCCCATCCCTATAATAAGAGAGGTGGGAGGAGCCCCTGGGCCCACAGAAGTAGCATTTCTGAGACTTTCACTTGTTTCAATCAGAATGGGACACAGGACACATTCCTGTGTCTGTCTCAGGAATTTGAGAAGTTGGGAAGAAAGAGCCTCTATTGAATTCAGTGTCTCTAGGAGCCCCGACTGGTGGACAGCCAGAATAGTCTCTTGATAATTAACAAAAAAAAATTAAAATGAAGATGCTGAAGGCAACACCGCCTGTCTTCTAGACTCTGCTTGTGGATCTCTGTGAAGAGAAGAGATCTTATCCCCAAAAGGAAGTACACTGTGACACCAGACAGAGCTAGTAAACTTTGGATGGTCCCACACTGTTCAAAAATCCTGTGGCTGTTTTGGGAGGTAACCAAAGTAGAGTACGAAATTCTTTTGGGAGCAACTGCACACAGGGAACATAAGAGGGTCAGATAAGAACTGAAGTTTTAACCCTGGTCTGTCTCTAATATATCCACAGTGCTCATGGACCCACCCAGCAGTCCTCTGTTCAGATCCCACATGTACAATTTAAATGGACATTCTTTTGTTTATTTTTAACCCTCAACAGGGTAAGAGTTATCATAGTAGGAAAATTGATACAAAAGTGCCTAAAAGTGCTCCTTCTGAAGTAGAAAAATAGTAAATACAAAGCAGAATTATATCCCAAGAGAAATCCACATGTTGGTGCCATATTCAAAGATGTAAAGGATGCATTTAATTTGTAACTTTAGCCCCTGCAGAAATGGATAGGCCTTGCCAGATCGTACAGGAATGGTGCAAACTAGTGACACTGCAGACAAGTTATGTGACTCTCAATATGGCTCTGTGAAATGGAAAATATTTCCACAATCAAAGCAAAACAAATGTTTAAAGAAAGAACACATTGGGTAGCCTTTGTGGCTCAAAGGAGTAGGGCATCAGCCCCATATACCAGAGGTCATGGGTTCAAACCCAGCCCCAGCCAAAAACTGAGAAAGAAAGAAAGAAAAAGAAAGAAAAGCAGACCCAAGATAGAAAAAAGGAAAGAAAGAAAGGAAGGAAGGTAGGAAGGAAGGAAGGAAGGAAGGAAGGAAGGAAGGAAGGAAGGAAGGAAGGAAGGAAGGAAG
>CAUYON010150234.1:0-14692 GCA_963573935.1 Arctocebus calabarensis
CCCCCACCCTCTCCCTCCCCTTCCCTCCCTCTACCCTTTCCCCTTCTTCCTGTGCAATAAATGGGTTGTAGCCTTCACTTGAACGATAAAGAATTTGTCTCATATTAGGGGTGTATACATTGGATCTCTACTGTGTTTTAAAGCTCCTTGAATGCCTCCTTCAATTCCTGACGCTCTGCTATATCCTTCGTAATTATGTCCAGATCCTTGGTAATTTTGTAATTTCATTGATTTCTTCAACTTCTTGTTGGATTTCCTTTTCCACCTTCTCCTCAATTCCATTCATCATCTTGTTTGCCATCTATATTCTGAATTCTATTTCGGTCATTTCAACAATTTTTCTGTGAGTAGTATTTCCAGCTGTATCTCCCTTGTAACATCTTGGGGGAGTTCATTTGCTCTGATTTTTCATGCTGCCAGCATCTTTTGCTGATTTCCCCCATATGTGTTTTCAGTTTATTTATATATTTATTATTCTTTCTAAGATAGAATGTGAGGTTGTCCCTAAATTGTTTTTGAGAGATATTCTAGCTGAGGTCTCTTAGGCAGCACCCAAGACACTGTTGAGGGCTAATAGGGAAAGCCTGTTGAAGGAGTGCAGCAACTATCTGCCAGCACTAGTGTTGTTCAACTGGCTTTGAGGAATTTTGGATGTCAAATCAGGTGGGCTAGTAGTGACACTGGCTGCCTCGAGGCACAGAGTTGTTCAATCCCCTTTTATAACTTGCTTATAGAAATTGGCAGACTAAAATGCAATCTATAAGCCCCAGGATATGGAGCTTGCCACTGCCTTCACCGCTGACTGGTCAAATGAGCTACTGCTTAGACCTATGTCCCTCCCTGGACACAACCTCCCAAAGCTCTGTCTTGGGGCTACCATGTATTAGGGTCCCTGAAGACTGGCCTTCCTTTCTTCAAGCTGGGTAGGATACAGCTGAAGGCAGGACCTCTGGGTGAAGCTCCTAGGTTGGGGGAAGCTCCTATATAGGGAGCCTAACTGTTCAAGCCTAAGTACCAGCCCCACCCAACAATAAATTAAGAAATCCCTGGATTTTCCCAAAGCCTCATTGCACAACGGATTCAAATCATTATGGCTTTTGCCCTAGTCAAGTGAGAGGAATCTATTGCTTGCCTTATGCTTC
This sequence comes from Arctocebus calabarensis, assembly GCA_963573935.1. NCBI lineage: Eukaryota > Metazoa > Chordata > Mammalia > Primates > Lorisidae > Arctocebus > Arctocebus calabarensis. The sequence goes on from CAUYON010150234.1 coordinate 1,143, forward strand.
CCAGATTTTCCCACAGTGGCTTCACCCAAGGCCAGGCTCACCTCTCTCTAAGCCAGCATGCATGGGAATTTAGGTCAAACCTCCAGGAGGGGTGCAAAGGGCACAGATCATGAATTGAGCCTCTCCACAGGGCAGTAAAGTTCTCTCCTAACCAGAGGCAAACTCAGTATGGAACTCTGTCTTTTCATGCTAGTGTAGCTGAACCACAAATTTCTACCACAGAGGATAGTGGGGCACCCCAGTTCACCAGGCCATACAATGCAGAGACCCTCAGAGTTCCCATCAGATATGTTGGGAGGGCAAGATTTGTCTCTCTTTCCTCCTGTGGCCAGCTATGGATCCTTCCAGTTGTAGCGACAGAAAGTGTAGCTTCTGAAATTCTTGCTTCCACCATTGCTATGGGGGCTGAGTAGGTTTCAAAGCTCCTTCACCTTTCTGGTGCCTGAGGGTAGAGCAGCCCCTCCAGGCTGTCTGAGCTGAACTAGCACTCCCATTTTCCATGCCAGAAGCAATCCTGTGGCAGGAGATGTTTGTTGGGCAACCAAAGAAAGAGGGATGATAGACTGTGGCCACAAGATGGCTGTAGCCAAAATTCTTCACTGTTCTGCCAGGCAGGAGGAGCACCCAGGGGAGGATAATCCCAGGTGGAGGATAACAGGGTCTTTTGTTGCTCATAGCCCTCTCCTTTAGGGCTGGAAATCCTGTGTTTTGTTGTTCCTGAAGAGCCTCCATTTGAGGAGGGGCCCCCTACACTACTGTAGAGCTCCAGGTTTCTCTGAATCTGGTCCGCTTTGTAATTGTCCTCAGTTCTCTCCCATCCTCTTTCTACTTTTCAACCTCAGTGTTTGTCTCAGTGGGGTTGCTGAGCACCTTCATTTCTTCTCTTTGTGATCAATTTATTCTGTTTGTGATCTACCTCCCAATTACAACTTCTCTGAATTTACTTCAGTTCAATTTTCCTCTTTCTAAATGAGAAATTCTAATAAAAGCTACCTGTAGTCAGCCATATTGCCCCATCCCCTTTCTCTCATTTTTTTTCAATTGTCCAAAGACCATAACATGGCTTAATCAACAGTGGAGGATAAAATATAATCATCTCACAGTGAAGGGAGCAAATATTAGATACAAACATGCTATCCATGTCCATGTTATTTGTACGATCTGATCAGTTAGGTTCATATTTGAGCTGTGCTACTTACCAGCAGCATTACCCCTGGCAAATTACTTGACATATTTATAAGAGTTATTTATTATTAGAATAATTTTAGTGAAAGTATGACAATGAATATTCATAAAGTTTCTTATTGTTGAGAGTTGGGGTTCCCAATTCCCTGAACCCAGTTGACCTGGTTCAATTATTTGGCTGAGCTAGAAAGTTCAACTGAGGCATGGTGGGAACTGAAAGCCAAAGTGAGTGAAAACTGAAAATAAACTAGAGCAGCAAAAGAAGGAACCTACTCAAGTTTCAGGATAGTAAAGAAAGACTCTGTTTACAAAGAAAAAAGAGAAAGTTTAGAGCTCTTTCAAAAAGATTTGAAAGTGTATCCCTCTTCTGAAGGAGAAAAGGCGATAGATAGCAAAAGGCAAAGGCCTGCAGGTATATAAATACTCTGTTTGAAATCTGCTGCAAGTTTTTCATTGGCCTCTGTGCACTAGGCAGTATTGCCCTTTTCTATTGGTCATTAATGGTCCCTTTCTATTGGCCGTTGGTTACCTAGGTTATTTCATACCTCATTGTTATGAGCCCTTCATGTTTCCTGGTTTAGCAGGCCAGGTTGTACTCCCACACCACTTAAAGGACCCCTTTTAGTGTTCCTTCTCATTTATAACATTTGCCTTTAAAAATTGGCTCATAATCTCATGACCCTTACCAAGCGTTTCTAGGTAAGTCCTACATCCCTTGTGCCTCCGTGGCACTTTGTACCTGCCCCAGGCCATACTAATATATGGCATAAAATATTAAAAACAGCTTAGATTTACCTTGGTAGTCCCCACTCTAACAGATCACATTGCTTCTAGGAGGCCTTCTATAAATTCTGCTATACTGAATGGAATTAAATCTGTTAAGGCTCTGCAGTAAGCTGCCAAGGCAGTGATTTGGAACTTACATTCAGTTTTCCTTAAGACTGACAAAGTTCACGAATTAACAGGTTTAGGATATTGTGCACAGAATAACTCTTTTGGGCTTCTAAGATCACCAACTGATACTTATATGGTGTTTATATGAGCCAAGAATTTTATTCTCACTGTCTCACTTATTATTCATGGCATTTCTTGAAAGTAGTGTTTACACCATCCTCATATTACAGACAAAGTAACTGAGGCACAGAAATACTAAGTGACTTTCCTAAGGTCATATAATGGAGGAAACAGCAGAAATAAGATTCAAATTTCTCCCAAGTACATGATCCGAAGCACTATACAACCCTATTCCTGCAGTGATCACTAATTGAATACTGAAATTAGAGGGGTCCTTTAAGAAGTACTTCTAGTTCAAAGGGTTTCCAAATTGTACTCCACATAACCTTAGATACTATGGAAGTGTAACATTTGATTAAAATTTTCTGGTTACTTAGCATTATTTCTGTAACTGTAACCTTTAGTTTCAATTTTTTATATGATCTTCAGTCCTTCCTAGTTAAAATCTGTAAATATCACAAATTTCAACTTATGAAATAAATTAATACATAAAAATGCTTATCACAATTTTTTTTTATGTCAGAGAGCTAAATAGAGTTTATTAGGAAAAAGATACAGAGTTATTCTGCAAGAAAAGTTAGAACTGCTGATCATTTATAAATTTTGTCTCTGATAGTTATAGAAATTGAAAACTCAGGGACAGGGTTTTTACAAGTAGGCTTTCAGATGAAGATTATGGACTCTGTGTCCCAGGTGTACCTGATGTATTTTACTGCTTCCGATAGTGAAATGCTACTTTAAGTCATGTGCAACATGCTACAAGAAGAAATGACCAAGGTAACTCAATCTTCCTTTTTGTGTAGTCCTGAGCTCTAAGAAAAAGATTCATTTTTGTAATATTGGATTGATCTATTTGTATTTTTTTACTACACTCTAGGTTTTTTTCCTTTTCTCCTTATTATTAATATTACTTTATTATCTACTCTGAAGGCTGCAGTGGATTCTTCAGTTTTATATTACACAGTATATATGGCTTTTAAATAATTTATTCTGTAATGTTTATAAATAGGTGTTAAAAATTAATGAAGAATAAATAATATCCTACCAGTAAGACTCATTAGGTAGAATTATCCACTAAGGAATAGAACTGTCAAAGTATGTATTAAATGTCTTGATTAGAGCAACATTTTAAATAGCTTTGTTTGATCATTTTTAAAAAGAAGTAGGTTATATGTTCTATAAAATTATGGATCAATCCTCCATTATGACAGCATATTGCCTAATAAAATGGATCTTTTAAATTATACAAGAGTGGGAACAAGGAGATATAAAGGAGACCACTGTACTTCCTACTTAATATTTTGTAAACATAAAACTGCTTTTAAAGATAAAATTCATTAGTAATTATCTTAAAAGTCCATGAAAGTCAGAAAGATATACCTATAGCATTCAGAAAAGAATGATTTACTTAGTTGAGAAGGCTATTTTGACATCCATTGGACTGACAAAAGGTTACAGTAAGATAATACCACATGACTTTAAGCATATTAGTCAGGTTGTGCTATCTTATACTATAGTAACAAATATTCCAAGAATCTCAGTAATTAAAAACAGGAATTGGTAAGATTTTTCCTGCAAAGGACCAAATAGTAAGTATTTTCTGCTTTGTAAGCCACATGGCTTTTGTTTGTACTCCTCAACTCTGCCTAGAGAATACCTATAGGTTGTGTTACTACAAAACACTATAAAAGCAGGAAGTGGGAAGATCTAACCAATAAGCCATAGATTCCCAGTCCTTGGCATAAAACATTAATGATTTATTTATAGATAATACCTAATAGGTATTACAAGTCTACTGGAGTCTTTACTCAACGTATTCGTCATAGAGACTCAATGTGAGTAAGTCACTATATGAGTTACTATATGGATCATTAAAGTTTACTGAAGCAGATGCAAAGAGAGAAAATGGTGAATTTTTAGTAGGGTCTTAAGGTCTTGTTTACATTTCTTTGCCTAAAACAAATTCTATGATGATGACTAATTTCAAATGTGATGGCAAAGTGCAATGGAATGGCAGAGAGCTAGAAGTCGTTGGTGAATAACACAAAATAACTAACAGGCTGTGGAGAAATGTGGACCCTCATCCGCTGCTGGAAAGAATAGTAACTTGGAAAACCACTATTGGGAGTAATTTAGTACATTAAGCAAAATTAAATATATCCTATAGACTGAAATTTTCACTCTTTGGTGTTTGCCCAATAGGACCTCGAAAAAAAGTGCTTTAGAAAATATAAAGATGTTCACTGCAATACAGTTTATAATAGAAAAAAATTAATGCAACTTAAATTTATATTAATATTAGAAGAAATAAATTATGGTATTTTTCATTAAATGGTATTATATATAGCAGTTGAGATGAAAAATATATGGATCAATGAAAGTGACTTCCTCTATCTATCTATTTATCTATCAAAATAAACTAACATGAGTTAGAAAAATAAAGTTCCAAAAGAGTATGCACACAAAGATTTCATTGTATATAAACTATTAAAAATCATATTGTTTACAGAAATGAGCATATATTAACTTTAAGAAAATGCTTTCCCCTAAGGAGGTTTGAGGATTGATGTGTTTGTAGTATTTTTTTCTTTTTCTCATTAAAAGCATGGGAAGAACCTGTAGAAAACTGTTAATGTGTTAATATGTATTATGGTGGATAATATAGGTTTCTGTTATGTTTCTATTACTCCTGTTTGTATGCTTACAATAATTGTTGAATTAAAAAGGAAAAGAATTACTGCAACTAGAGTATGATTTGCATCAGAGAAAACTTTCATGTTGAAATTAAATGACACAAAAAAGGTGGCTGAGGGCAGCGCCTATGGGTAGGGCACCAACCCCATATACCGAGGGTGGTGGGTTCAAACCCAGCCTGGCCGAACTGCAACAAAAAAAATAGCTGGACAAAAAAAAAAAAAAAAAAATAGCTGGGCATTGTGACGGGCACCTGTAGTCCCAGCTACTTGGGAGGCTGAGGCAAGAAAATCGCGTAAGCCCAGGAGCTGGAGGTTGCTGTGAGCTGTGTGATGCCATGGCACTCTACTGAGGGTGATAAAGTAAGATTCTGTCTCTACAAAAAAAAAAGTGACTGAGCTAAGAACCAGACAAAGAGTTGTTGGCCTTTTGTAGCTTACCAGCTACCAAAAATGAACTGTGAAAGAGAAACGAACTGGCTGAAAGCAAAACAGTCAGGAATGAATGCTCTAATTTAAGGAAAAGTTAATAGTGACTTTTGTGCCTGGATAGCCTTTCTTTTTTTTTTTTTTTTGAGACAGAGCCTCAGGCTGTCACCTTGGATAGAGTGCTATGGCATCACAGCTCACAGCAACCTACAATTCCTGGGCTCAAGCAAGTCTCCTGCCTCTACCTCCCAAGTAGCTGGGACTATAGGCGCCCGCCACAACGCCCAGCCATTTTTTGGCTACAATCGTCATTGTTGTTTGGCCGGCCCAGGCTGGATTCGAACCCGCCAGCTCAGGTGTACTTGGCTAGAACCTTAGCCCGTTGAGCCACAGGTGCCGAACTGCCTTTCTTTATTTCTAATGTGCGTATGTATGTATATATGTATGTATATCTATTTACATAAACACACACATATCAAGCAAAAAAAAGGAGGTTACATGACATAGTGGGGATTTATGAACTGATCCTGGTCCTGCTACTTACTATCTCAGTGATTTAAATCAAATTACCTTCACTGAATCTCATTTTCCACTTCTGTAAAATGGGGAGAAAATCTCTTTCCCATATGTTCCTTGGGGATGTTGTGAAGTTCAAATTATATATATTTGTGAATCTTTAAAGTGCTATATGAATGAATGGCAACCTTAAGTACTGAGGAATATCAAAAGCTATTCAACTTCTTGGTTTTCCATGCTATGTGGGTTTGCATCTTTCTTTCTGTTCTATTGTCTGAACACTGTAGAATGAACCTCTGTGGCAGTTTTTTTTTTTTTCTGGACCCAAAACATCTGGTTGGTTTAGACCTCTCTATAGATGTCTCATGTCTCTACTTTTCAGGAGGTTTCAAGTGCTGCCAGGAATTATATTTTATACCTGACCCCTTTGGTATAGGTTGAATTTGCCCATATTGTTCCAGACCTGCTATTCAGGATAAAATGCATAAATATCTCCAAACAACTTTCCATAGAGTTTGTGCTAGTTTGCAGTCCCTCCACGAACAGTGTATAAAGTTCCTTTCTCCCCACATCCATGCCACCATCTTTGAGAGCCACATGTTTTGGTAATCTTGTTTCATTTGATTTAGTTTGGCAATGCTAAGAGGGAGTTGGATTTACACATTCCCTAGGATACATTGTTCTAGTCCATCTCCCCATACTAATGTCATGCCAGAAAACACTAAACTCTTAGCCAGTTTTACTATCACATATGTGTACATCTCGGTTCCTTTGCCACCTAAAAGCTACAAATTCATATTCCCTATTTTTCAATGGTACATCATTAAATCATCTATTAAATGTTACTTGTCTATCTACTTTATCTGTTTTCTCATTTCAAACCTTGAATTTCCTACTTTTCTTTTTCTAATTATTGACAATAAATATTTGTGTTTGTTATTCCTTATTTTCCTGGAATATCCATCCTCATTCTTTTTTTTTGTTTTTTCCTTTCCTCAAACATCAATAAGCAATTCATACTCACTCTTTAGGGTCCATTTTGAATGTCATTTCTGATGTAAACCCTTCCATACCATTAGAACTAGTAAATTTCCTTCTCTTGTTTGTAGTCGCATATAAAATGTGAGTGTGTTCTAATTAAAGCAAATAGGTTGACTATAGTTACTAAAAGACTCACATGTCTGATTATTGATTATGAGAACTTTTAGAATATTAATGGTCTTATTCTGCTTGGAATACATAGTGCTTGTCCCAGTAGTCAATATAATGAATATCTTTGAATTGTAATTGTCTTTATGTATCAATATCCTCATCCAGTACAAGAGCTTATTTTTTTTTTTATTGAGACATGTCACTTTGTCACCCTTGATAGAGTGTCGTGGCATCATACCTCACAGCAACATCAAACTCTTGGGCTCGAGCGATTCTCTTGCCTCAGCCTCCCTAATAGCTGGGACTACAGGGGCCCTCCACAATGCCCAGCTATTTTAGTTTAGTTTAGTTTAGTTTAGTTTTGTTTTTGGTTTAGCAGGCCTATGCTGGCTTCTAACTCTGGAGCATGTGGCACGCACCCTAATCACTGAGCTACGGGTGACCAAGAGCTTAACATTTTGACCAAAATTTATTATCAGACTATGTATTATCAGTTCTGTGAGAAATAACATGGAGTTTATATCTTCCAAGAATTTTAGGTTGATTGTAATTATCATAGTTAGAAAAGATTCCCTCTTAGAATTTTTGCCAGATCAGTTAAGATTTAATTCTATGCTAGGAAAGACTATATACAAACTCCATATTGTTTTTAACTAAAGTCCATAATTTATTCATATGTTCTTAGTTTTTACTCAATGTCCCTTTTTTTTGTTTCAGAATCTCATAAAAGATACCACATTGCCTTTATTCATCTTGTCTCCTTAGGCTCCTATTTGCCTGTGACAGTTTCTCAGACATTCTTTGTTTTAGATGACCTTGGCAGTATTGAAAAGTACTAGTCATATACTTTGTAAAAAGTCGCTCAGTTGAGAATTGGTAGATGTTTCCTATATGATTATGGTGGGGTTATGGGTGTGGGGAAAGAAGACCAAAATTTGTGTCATTCTCATTACATCACATCAAGGGTGCTCTATCAGAATGACTTATTACTGTGGGTGTTGACCTTCACCATCTAGCTGAGGAAGTGTTTGGCTGGTTCCTTTACTGTAAAGCCTTTTTTTTATTCCTTCTTTATATATTATATTTTTTAGAAGGAAGTCACTTTGGGAAGCCTATAAGTTAAAGAGTGAGAATTATACTCTTCCTCTTGGTTTGAAATTCTTCTATAAGGTTTTGTCTTTTCTCTTCCATTTAGTCATTTAAAGACATATTTATTTCAGTGAACTCATGGATGTTTAATTTATGCTTAAAGATATAATCCAATACTACTTTATTTTTTCTCTTGCTCGAATTGTTTCAGCTTTGGCCATTAAGAGCTCTTTCAGTGGACTCTAGCATGTCTTTCACACATGCCCTTCATTGTGTTTTCCATTTGTTTGTTTTGTTTTGTTTAGCACATCCTTACTGTCAAGTGCTACAAGATGTTCCAGGCTTCTCTTTTGTATTTTCTGACCCACACCTAAAATTAGCTGTTTCCCAAGGATCTCTGGTTTCCTTTATTAGAGAATAGTATGACACTATCTTTTTTGAAGCAGTAGCATGATGTGGAGTGCTTCTGTGACTCAATTTGTGCTTAGATCAGTTCCAGTAAAGTATACATCACACGGTGTGTCACTGGACAAGAATTGTTTACAGTCTACACATATCTTAATACAGCTCACCTGCAGTTCAAACAGCATGAAGAAATTTTCCTGAGTGTTCTAAATGACTTTCTACTTTCTTATCATTTCACTCTTAAGCCAGTTGTTTTGAATCCCTCACATTCACAATGAAACTACAATTAAATTTTAAGGTAAAATATGATAGAAAAGGAACTAACCTTTTAAACAGACTATTTGACTAAAGAATCCCCCCTCCCCAAAAATAGTAGTTACATAGTTTGCCAGTTGCATGGTGAGTATAATGAAGGTGACTAAATAGCTCTGTAGGAATTATGATGCCAATGTTAGTTTTTAGATTTTGTAGCATTGTGCAAATTCCAGCCGAAAGACAAAAACTGATTATTTAAGAAATTTATTGCTCCATATGGCATTTATAGTGCAATAACCACGCTCACTTCTGCAGTTATCAAAAGTTGTATAAATCTTATAGGACATTAATATATGCTTTAAATAAATGTTACTGTTAATTATTGTAACATGACCTTTTCACTAATATAAAGGTATATACATTTGGACATAAAATCAATGAAGAACAAAAGATACCGAGACATTTTAGGGACATTTTTTCAGGATTTCCCCTGGCTGATAAGTTTTCCCCTCCAGCAATATTTGAAGAAATATGATTATCAAAAAATGAATGTTAAGTATTCTTCCCACTTTCTAATGCTTGAAATGAAATTAGTCAGATGACCTTTTCACAATTACATAAAATTACAATATTTTTATCCTCAAACTAGAAATGTACAGCCAGAAGGAAAGTAAACACTGTACTCTGTTTACTCAGATGTTGAACCAGTCCCCCAGTGCTATTTATTTCCATCGTTTCTTTCAGCCTTGGTCATTTCTCACTAGTATAGTTGCAAAGAAATCTCAACTGCTTTTCTGACCTCACATATGCTTTGTTTTTCAATAGAAAAAAGTCAATGGGCCTTCTGTCTGGAAACTTTATCATATTGTCTGAAGTATTTCCTAAAATAAGTATGTCAACTAAGGAGCAAAATAAATGCCAGTGATGTGCAGTGTCTCTTGCAAAATCACTATGTAGTGAGTGCTGCCAATCTTTTTCAGGAAATAGGGTGAGAGTGGAGAAGCATTTGACTTTCAAGAAATACTTTCTGCAAAATCAATGGAATTAGGGTAACTTACAACAAAGTACAGTGGCCATTTTCTAATTCTTAAAACCAGCAATCAGACCCATTGGACAATAGTTCAAGCCAGTAGACACGATCTTGTTACTCAAGCAGAGGCAAGATGTCAGGGTGCTGGAAATGGAATTTCAGCTCAGCTTATAAAGGTGGGCTGTATAAACTCTGACACCTCTTTCAATTCTCATATCTAAGTTTTTATTTTTAGAATGTTAATGAATTCTAGATTTTTTAAAACTACCTGGAGAAATGATCTTTTGGCAAATCTAAAATTTCAATAAATGTTCTGTATATGCAGAGGTGCGGTGTGTGAGGCATAAAAATCTGGTGATGGGTATGTTAAAAGCCCTGACTTCAGCATTATACAATTTATCCATGTAGCAAAGAATAATTGTGTCTTCTATCTCTATTGAAATATAAAAACATAACATAAGTTATGCAGAATAACTGGAGGCACATTACTATGTTGAAAAAAACTTTATCAGATCATATTCTCTTACTTATATATATATATATATAATATAGTATATATAATGTCTTAACCAAAATCAATAAAACACATAAAATATTCCATCCATGTAATGTTTTAAATAAAATGAACAAAACACATGAAAAGCTCCATTCATTGGTTTTGGATCTATTGACCTTATTTTACCCTTTGGCCAGTTCAATTTCATAAATGCTCATTGAATGCATACTATGTGTTTCAATTTCTCCTAAATTCTTTTTTTTTTATTTTATTATCTTTATCATTAAATCATAGCTGTGTGCAATAGTGCAATCAAGGGGTACAATGCGCTGGTTTCATATACGATCTTAACTATTTTCATCAACCTGATTAACATAGCCTTCCTGGCAATTTCTCCGTTATTATATGAAGACATTTGTATTCTGCATTTAGCAAGGTTCGCCTGTACCCTTCTAAGATGCACCGTAGGTGTGTCCCCACCAATTACCCTCCCTCCGCCCCAACCTCTCCTCTCTCCTCCCTACCCTTGCCCCTTTCCCTATATTCTTATATTATAGTTGGGTTATACCATTCATACGACAGCTATAAATTAGCTTCATAGTAGGGCAGAGTACATTGGATATTTTTTCTTCCATTCTTGACATACTTTGCTAAGTAGAATATGTTCCAGCTCCATCCATGTAAACATGAAAGAGGTAAAGTCTCCATCTTTCTTTAAGGCTGTGTAATATTCCTGAATGCTGTTGAGGTCATACACAATAGGAAGTCCATTTCTATGAGTCTTCATTTTAGTTAATACTGGATATACATGCCTCCAAAATACCATATGAGACAGTAGCTGTCTGCTTCCACGTGTATTTGAAAAAGTGAAGACATCACAGTGGAATGGAATAGCCTGAAATTTGAAGGAACAATAATACCTAAAGACAAAATGGTGTATCATTGAGAAGAATTTTTTAGTAAATATCAGCATAGCATTTGGGGGAAACTGGGATAAGGGGAGTTCATTGGAAAGCAGATAAATATTTAGGCAAGTACAGAGCAGCTGGGCCATGGAGAGTTCAAATTTGAGGCAGTAGGCCATGGAGAGCTGTTTTGAAAAGCAAAGTAGTAAGTATAATTTCATGTATTTTCCTGACTCATATAGCTTGGGTACAAATTCTGACTCTTTCACTAGGTTTCTGACTCTGAAAAAAAATTAATTCTTCTGAACCTCAGATTCACCTTTACCATGGGAATATAATCATTATTGTCTCACTGTACTGTGTGAAGATCAATTGAATAACACATATATCTCTCTTAGCATGCCTGGCATGAAATAAATGCTCAATAATTGGTAGCTGCTGCTATTATTAATAACATTAGCCTAGCAGTTAGAAGTAAAATCTCAGAGCAGTATAACTAGGGGATGCAAAATGACTTTCAGGATTAGTGTAGTGATACAAAGTGTTTTAATGTACAACACAATCTTATAAATTCAAAATCGGTTAAGCCTATTGATTCTCAAAGGCTCTGGTAAAAGTGCTTTTGTAAATAGAATGGAAGGAAATATTTCCTTCTAGTACAATTGGTAGATTATTTTTGGATTTAAATAATTTTTGTTCTATCTTATGGATTACCATAATGTAAATTACATGCTGCTTTTTGTACTAAGAAGCACCAACTGATGCTGTCTAATGAAACTGTCTAATGAAACTATGAGAACTTTGGAGCCAGAGATTTCTATATCACTGATGACAGGGCCACTAAGTATAATATAAAGATCCATGGGAACTACCATGGAAACAAGGTCCTCAGACCCTAGCATGGTGTCTGACTAATGTTTCTTGTAGCAGTGTTTTATTTTCTGAAGGTATCCATGTGCAGTGTTAATAAAATAATGCTAAAAGATGTAACAAAACAGAGGAGTCCCTTGTCACACTCCTCTCCAATGTTAGCACCACACCTTAGAGTTAACTGAATGAAAAAATTTGACTCATAATTCTGGTATTTACCTCCAATTTATTTAAAAACCAAGCTTGCATTGATTCTTATTTAATTACCAATTCTTATTTGTATTATAAAGTAAATTGACAACTTAAAATTGTATATATTTTAAGGTACAAAGCAATGTTATAATTTGTGAATACAATGAATAATGATTAAATCTAGCTAATAACATATCTATCACCTCCAATACATATGGTTCTGGTAAAAATAGTTGAAACTTACTGCCTTAGCAATTTTAAAATGTACAGTACATTATTATTCACTATATTCACCACATTATGTAATATATCTTTTAAAAACTTATCCTCTGATATAACTTAGGATTTGTACCCTTTGACTAACATTTCCCCCTTTCCCTAGTCATGGACTCTGCAACTACCATTTTACTTTCTGCTTCTATGAGTTTGATTGTTTTATATTCTACATACAAGTGAGATCATGCAGTATTTGTAATTCTGTGCCTGCCTTATTTCAAGTAGAATAATGTCCAATTCTATCTGTGTTGTCACAAATGACAGAATTCCATTTATTTATAGGGCTGAATAGTATTGCATTCTGTATACATGAAACATTTTCTTTATCCATTCACTTGTTGATGGAAAATTAGTTTAATTCTGTTTCTTGGCCATTGTGAATAGTACTTCAGTGAACATGGGAATGCAGATATCTCTTCAACACACTGAGTTCAAATCTTTTGGATAAATACCCAGAAGTAGGATTACTGAATCACATGGTAATTCCATTTTTATTTTTTTTATAATTTTATTGAATCATAATTCTGTACATTGGTGCAATCACAGGGCACGATTCATATACATTCAGAAATGTTTTGATCGTACTGTTACAGATAGCCTTCATGGCATTTTCTTCATGGCACTATATAAAGACATTGATACTCTACATTTAATAAATTTCCCCAGTACCCTGCTAAGATGCACCGTAGGTGTGATCCCACTAATTTCCCTCTCTCCACCCATACTCTCCCCTCCCTTCCCCTCCCTTTCCCCTTTCCCTGTATTCCTATGCTATAATTGGGTTTTAGCCTTCATATGAAAGCTATAAATTAGCTTCATATTAGGGCTGAGTACATTGGATATTTTTTCTCCCATTCTTGAGATACTTTGCTAAGAAGAACATGTTCCAGCTCCATCCATGCAAACACAAAAGAGGTAAAGTCTCCATCTTTCTTTAAGGCTGCATAGTATTCCATGGTATACATGTACCACAATTTATTAATCCATTCGTGGGTCGATGGGCATTTGGGCTTCTTCCACGACTTAGCAATTATGAATTGGGC
>CAUYON010150236.1:0-12118 GCA_963573935.1 Arctocebus calabarensis
GTTACTTGGGAGGCAGAGGCAGGAGACTGGCTTGAGCCCAGGAATTGGAGGTTGCTGTGAGCTGTGATGCCACAGCACTCTACCCAGAGTGACAGCTTGAGGCGCTGTCTCAAAAAATAAATAAATATAAATAAATAAATAAATAAAACCAAGAGGCAAAGCGTGCTTCTGTATGGGAACGAGTACTACCAAGAGAATAGTTCTCTCCAAATGAGTTTACAGGGTTGATTCAATTCCATTTAAAGTCATAATAGCTTCCTTTTGGAGGAGAGAAGGATTTGGCAAATTATATTTGGCAATATAAATTCCATTATATTTTTGTCAGTCAGAACTTTTGCCTAAAATTCTAGGCATAACAAGCTTATTCTAAAATTTATATGGAGAAGAACAAACCCTAGAGTAACAAACCAATCTTGACCAAGAATAAAGTGGGAGGAATCACACTGTCTGATACTACATTACACTAGGTCACCACGGTCATCAAAACCATCTGCTGTTACAGAGGGTCGAACACAGAGACCAGTGGAGCAGACCAGGGAGCCCACAAACAGTGCCGAACTAATGCGCCCACCTGTTTCTGACAAAGATGCAAGAGAAATTTAACGGAGGGACAGCATTGTCAAAAATGGTGCTGGAACAGTCAGACATCCATGGGCCAAAAAAAAAAGAAGCTCAATTTAATCTTCACTCCTTATGCCAAAATTTACTAAAAATGGATCACAGACTTAAATGTATCACATAAAACTGTAAAACTTATAGGAGGAAAATCTTTGGGCAAAGAATTCTTAGATTTGACATCAGATGCTTGTTCTATGAGAAGAAAAGACTGATAAAGTGGATTTTGTCATTTACAGTCACCAAGATATGGAAACAACCTAAATGTCCATCGACCCAGGAATGGATTAACAAACTGTGGCATATGCATACCATGGACTAGCCATAAAAAAGATGCAGACTTTGCATCCTTTGTATTAACCTGGATGGAGTTGAAACCCATTCTTCTTAGTAAAGCCTCACAAGAATAGAGAAGTAAGAATCCAGTGTACTCAGTACTAATGTGAAGCCAGTAGGTGATCTAATCACCCGCACAAGAGAAAAACTCAACTCAATTCAAGATTGGGGGAAGGGGAAGGATGGAGGAGGGGGAGAGTGGGGTGGGTGCGTGCCCACGTTAATGGACGTGATGTAAGGGTACCTGGCACACCTTTTGGATGTGGGACTCTTCCTAATAGATGGAAACATTGTAACCTAGTTGTTTGTACCCTGATATTAAACTGAAATTTGAAAAAAAGTTAGAAAATGGGTAGAGGTCAGGGAGAGATAGTTCACCAAAGATGACATGCTACTGTCATACTGTCACCAACACAAGACACACGACATGATCAGACAGCAGGAAATTCAAGTTAAAACCACAGGGTCGTTCTAATAGACGGAGTGGGCCGTGGTCTCCCAAATGAAATCCCCACCCCAGGTGATGGTACTAGGAGGGGGCCTTTGGAGGCCATTAGGCCAGGGGGCAAAGCCCTCACAAACGGGGTTAGAGCCCTGATAAAAGGGACCCAGAGAGACTCCTCAACCAAAGAGGTCACATGAGGACACGGTGAGAAGGTGTCATCTATAAGCCAGAAGTTGGGTCCCCACCAGACACTGACTCTGCCTGGATCTTGGACTCCAGCCTCCAGAACGATGAGAAACCACCATCTTGTTCATGAAGCTCCAGCTACAGGGTTCTGTCACAGCAGCTTGTGCAGATTAGGACAAGTAGTATTTCTTATTTTTAAAAAATGTTTAAAAGAGAGTTGTGATGTGAGAAGCAACAGCAGGGGGAGGAGGAGGAGAGAAAAGAGAGAGGCAGTGGAAGAGGAGACAGAGAAAAAGGTGCAGAGAGACCCTTTAGTGGAGTGACCCATCACAGGGCCCTTTGGGTGCCTCCAGCCAAGACCAGAAAACCCGTCGCTGCATCTCACAGCCGAAGGGCGCCCAAGCCTTGTGTCATGTTACAGGCAGCAGCACCCCTGGCCCCGGACAGTCCCACCCTACACTCACCATGACGATCATGTCCCAGAGCTCCTTCAGCAGGCGAACCTCCCGATGGCAGGCTTTGAGCTGCTTGTAGTCTGGGACTGTGACCTCGAACAGGCTGCCGGACTTGGACAGCGCCTCCATGGTGCTCTCCATGGCCGCAATGCTCTTTTGTTGCTGTGGGGGCGAGGCGGCTGTCAGCAGGGCTGCACCCCCTTCCTGCTCCCCGGAGTTCTGCCCCCTTTTCTCCACCATGTGCTGACACCTTCTCTGGAGTGTGGCACAAGGAACCCAAGCCTTCCACCCAGAGGCCAACGGCCACCTCCACCCCCAGGCCGCCCTGCTGCTGAGCATGTGGGAAGCAGGTTTAGTGCTGCACGCTCAAAAGCAGAGACTGCCCTTTAGCATGGTACAAACACTTCATTTTCTTCAGGGGTTTCCTAATTTTCCAGCATTTCCCCAATTTTCATGCTATATATTTACCTTATTAAAAATTTTATAAGTAGTGCATTGAAAACTAGAAAAATCTAGATAAGCAAAGAAGAAGAAAACTCATCACGAATCCCATGACCACTAGCCAACCATCATTAACATCTTGGTGCTGGGTATTTACATGCACACATGTGCACACACGTAACTGAAGGGGCAGGGTGTAACAAGGGTGCGTTGGGTGTGTGCTGATTGGTTGGTCACAGGGCACCCTCCCTGCAAACTCTCTAGAGACCCCAGCCAAGGGCTCAGTGCTCTGCAGACTAGACAGAGAGAACGGCCACTTCTGTGCCCTGGCTCAGGATTGTGACACGAGAAATGGCTGTGAAGAAGGGCGGGATCAGGACTTTTGGAGCAGTGGCTTTGGAGCTGGGAGCCACAGAAGCAGAGGCTTTGAGAAGTATAGGGGGAGCCTCAGGACATGGTGGGGTTCATGTTTGCTGCAGCCTGGGGTGCCAAGTGAGGCAGACGCCGAGGCCCTGGGCATGTAAAGAGGCACTGGCAGGTCCCTGCTGTGTCCTAAGAGGCCACCCCTGGGCAATGAGTACCCCACATGCTCCGGCCTCATGGCAGCCCCTTGAGCTCAACTGGATTTCCATGTCCAGGGCCATGTGACCTTGCATGCTGGATGCTGACCATGAACTTGGATGGCGGGAACAGAGTGAGGACACAGCTGCAGCTTGGCCCTCACTGGATGTGGTAAACCAGGAGAGGAAGGAGTCAGGGATGGCGTGTCAAGCCCAGGTGACGTGAAACTGCTGAATGGCAATAGGAGGCAGAGCCAGGCGGAAGGACAAGTGTTCAACTGGGCACACAGTGGGCCTGGAGCAGAGCAGCAAGACATGGAGAGGAGACCTTGGCTCCGGGGGATGCCGAGTCTGCGTGTGCAAGAGCACACGCACACAAGCTCATGCATGGCCCAAGGACAGTCCCATCCAAGTCATGTTTCTGGACTTGCCGGAATGACAACTTGAGGGAAGAACAGAAAGCGACAGTCCCCAGAGTTGCTGCCCAACCTCGTTCTGGAGCAGAAGTACCTTATTCAGGGACTTGTAGGGGTCAGGGTCATCGAAGGCGAAGGGGGCCTCCTGCCGGAACTTCTCCCTGAACTCCAGCTGCTTGAGCTGTGTGAGAACAAGGCAAGGATACGGCTCATCTCAGGGTCTGTCCCACGCCCAGCGTGTGGCCAGGACACATTTGGGTGCCAAGGCCTACACCGCATTCCCCAGGCTGACACCCCCAGGCTGCAGCACCTCGAATTGCTGACATTTCCGCCGGAGGATGTTGACCTCGTTGGCCTGCAGCGGGGCCACGTTCTGCTTCACCTGGATGGCCAGCTTCTTGGTGTTCGTCCACTGCTCCGGCAGCTCCTGCAGGGGCAGGGCCAAGGGGACACTTTCCTCTTTCCTTTATTCAAACTTTTTACCGTGAGATAATTAGAGACTCAGAGGAAGCTGCAAAAATAGTGCAGAGTCCTGTCTGCCCTCCACCGAGCCTTGGAGTCGGCAGGCTTTCACACGTCTCTGTTAACTAGACAACAGAATTTAGCTTCCTCATGCTCCTCAGCCCGAATCTGAGTTCATGCCTGTGCACGTGTACATGTGTGTGAGTAGCCCACGCAGATTGAACCCATAGACAGGCTTGTGTCCATTGCCACCAAGGACCCCATTTGCCTTCCACAACCCTGGCCCCCGTGACTGCTGACTTCTGTAATTGTACCATTTCCGGAGTGGCTGTAACAATCAGATTAATTTTTCCATCATCTAAGTTCTCCACACTTGGTTGGGCATCGCACTTGTAATCATAAGATATCTTAAGAACAACAATCCCAGCCCACGAACTCTCCCCACAAATAGAGGAGACGTTTCTGCTTCTTCGGCAGTTGCCGGCCCCCGTGGTTTCTGCCTGTAGGCCTTGAGTCCCATTTTGTCCACACCTTGGGTGCCCCAGGACTGGCCGCACACGCTTCCCATCCTGGGTCCTTGCCCCGTTGCTATGGTCAATTACATAATAGGCCCCAAGCAGGACCCGGGCATCATGGGGCCAGTGCTGGGGGCCCCTGGCCTGCTCTGTCCCTTCCCTCTGTCCATTGCCTGGGCTGTGGGGTGTTGGGTGCTGCCTGGAGCCAGTGCACATGGGCAGGGGAGTGGGCCCGGTGTGTGGCCGGACACAAATCGGGGAGGAAGGGTGAAAGCAGATGGGTCTGGGGGGAGGTAGGAACTCCAGGGCCAGACTCAGAAGAGGAAGGGCGGCATCTCCTGGGCGGCCACCTCCTCTCCGTCCTTCCCAGCCCAGCCAGCACACCTATCTTCCATACTGACAAGTGACACAGCCTAAGTTAGCTGTCCTGAGCTCTGCAAACTCAGGCCTCCCCCACGCCTGCTCTCCACAGCGTGTCCTTGAACCCTGCACCCCTGCCTGCTCTCCACAGGGTGTCCTTGGACCCCTCACTCTCTTGACCATCCCTGGCACCCAGCTCGACCAGGAGCTCAGGACACGTGGGGCATGAGGGTGATTCCAACCCAATAAAATGCCAGCCAACTGCTAGCAGGAAGCACTGGTCCAGGCTGAGGCCACCTCTGGGGGCCCCTGTTCCCTGAAGCCCCCTCCCTCCACCCTACCATTCCACAGGGCCCAGCCTGCAGCCCACCCCCGTGGTTGTGTATGCCGCCTGGACAATGTCCTTGCACAGGCCCAGCTCTTCCTCTCATCACACCCCCAGCCCAGCACCCTATGCCTGATGCCACTGCCCGCCACACCTGCAGCTTCAGGTGTATCTCCTCTGGCATCTCCTCCCCATAGGATTTGAGCAGCTTGATGGTTTCCTTCAGGGGCTCAAACAGGTTGTCAGTGGCCACCTGCCTCTCCTTGACCTTCATCAGGTGCCCCATCACCTCCACCAGGCCGTCGTAATCCCCCTCTTTGAGAGGCTTTGTTAAGCCCGTCCTGGCGACTTTCATGAAGGCCTCCAGGTCAGCAAGGCTAAGGGACAAGGCCACCATCTGAGATGGGCCACTCCTCCTGGGCCCTGCCTTGGGTGGGGAGCTGTCAGAGGGGGTGGACAGCAGCGGGGGGCCCCGCCTGGGGAGGAACAGTTCCTGGAGACCCTGGAAACCTTCAGCTTGTGGAGCCCCTGCCTACACATCACCCCAGCTGCCCACCTCCCAGCTTAGCTCAAGGTGATTGCCAATGTCAGCTCAAGGCCACATCTCAGAGAGGCCTTTGCTGGCCTCCTAGATGGAAGTCAGCCAGGTGACACACAGCACTGTGCGTGTCACAGTCTTGACGGCTGCCTGTATTCCACAGTTCCTGGTCTGTCTGTCCAGCATCAGCCCCTACCCCAGACCCCAGGCTCTTAAAGCTTTCCAAAGCACCAGGTGCCCGAAAGCAGTAAGTGCTCAATAAACAGGGAAGGAGCAGAGCGCTGGCTCACAGCCAGGGGACACCTTTCTGCTAGGACCTGCCCTTGGGGGGGGGTTCACCCTGAAGCCTGACCTCTACCCCCACACCTGCCCAGGGTGGGCACCTGACAAACACAGCGACCTCCTGTGGGTGCCCTTTGCTTATCTCTGGGCTCTCCTTGTGTTGGGAGGTAGGCGGCTGTGGTCCCTGCACCCACCTGTTGATGACGTGGTTGATCAGGTGCCGTTTGAACATGAGACTCCAGCGCCTGATGGTGCTGAGCAGGGCCTGCTTGAAGGGGCGGCAGTCACACTGCAGCCAGCCGTGGAACACCTTGGTGTTCTCGCACTTGGACACCTCCTCGTACAGCTTCTCGTAGGAGTCAATCTGGAAAACAGCCACCACTGGCCCGTCACGGCCTGCAGGCCTGCGGGGACATCAGGCATACCTGTGGCTGCTCACCTGTTGGCTGCTGTTGGGGGTGGGACCACAAAGGCAGGTGCCTGGGATGTGGTGGCCATGGTGGGGGCTCATTACAAGTTATTTTCCCTTCTCCAGCACCCCAGGGTCTTTCCAGCTCTGGCAGTTAACCCCAGGATGGGATACTCTGCCAGGAAGGGACAGAACAAGCAATGCTCCAGGACTCCCAAAGCAGAATAGGACAAAAGCTTTGAGAGGTGAACCTGGTCACGCTGGATGCTCCTGAAGGGCATCCCCATAACTCATCCTTCTTCGTACTATTTTACATCCCAGAAACTCTCGAATGCCCTCAGCTGCCCCTCACCCTGTGTGGCAGAGGCACCCCTGGACCTCACAGGTGGCACCCCTGAACCTCACAGGCGGCTGCTCTCAGGGGCGTCCTCTCTCTCACCACACAGTAAACAGAGTTCACATATGAACTATGATTTCTTATTTTCTGTATTCTTTCTGCAGCTGTTAGATGAAATTTTTTGCAAATATCTCTTAGTTTAAAGTGCATTTTAAAGCCAATGTTTCGGCCCAGTGCCTGTGGCTCAATGGGCTAAGGCACCAGCCACATACACCTGAGCTGGCAGGTTCGAATCCAGCCCAGGCCCGCCAAACAACAATGATGGCTGCAACCAAAAAATGGCCAGGCATTGTAGTGGGTGCCTATAGTCCCAGCTACTTGGGAGGCAGAGGCATGAGACTCGCTTGAGCCCAGGAATTGGAGATTGCTGTGAGCTGTGATGCCATGGCACTCTATCCAGGGTGACAGCTTGAGGCTCTGTCTCAAGAAAAAAAAAAAAAAAGCCAACGTTTCTTTTCTTTTTGTTTTTCTTTGTTTAATTAAAGATGGGGTCTTACTCTGCCACCCAGGCTAGAGTGCAACGGCACCTTCGCAACTCACTGCAGACTCCAATTCTTGTGCTCCAACAATCCTCTTGCCTCAGACTCCTGAGTAGCTGGACAATGGATGCATGCCATTATGCCTGGCTAACTTTTTTTTGTAGAGACAGAGTCTTACTTTCTTGCCCTTGGTAGAGTGCCGTGGCATCACAGCTCACAGCAACCTCTAACTCCTGGGCTTAGGCAACTCTCTTGCCTCAGCCTCCTGAGTAGCTGAGACTATAGGTACCCACCACAATGCCCGGCTATTTTTTTGTTGCAGTTTGGCCTGGGCTGGGTTTGAACTCACCACCCTTGGTATATTGGGACAGCACCCTACCCACAGGCACTGCCCTGGCTAATTTTTTTTAAGAGATGAAATCTTGCTATATTGTCCAGGCTGGTCTTGAATTCCTGTTCCTAAGCAATTGTCCCACCTCAGTCTCCCCAGTCACTGGGATTATAAGCATGAGCCACCATGCTCAGCTAAATCTGGTTTCTTTGTTGATTTTTTTTGTCTGGGTGAAATAAGGTGAGAGTGGGTGTTGAAGTCCTCAACTATTTTTGTATTGGAGTCTATCTGTCCATTTAGATCTAATATTTGTTTTGCAGATCTGAGTGATCTGGTGTTTGATGCATATATGTTTAGAACTGTTATACTCTCTTGCTGAATTGATTATTATTATATAATGACCTTTTTCTCCTTTTACTGTTTTTGACTAAAAAGCCATTCTTCGTGATATATGTACAGTCCCTCCTGCTCCTGCTCACTGTTGTTTTCTGTTTGTATGGAATCTCTTTCTGCCCCTTCACTTTCAATCTATATGTGTCTTTATAAGTGAGGTGAGTTTCTTTTAGGCAGCAGATAGTTGGGTCATGGTTTTTTTTTTTTTTTTAACCATTCAGCTAACCTATATCTTTCAATGGAGAATTTAATTCACTTACACTCAAGGTTGTTATTGACAGGTGTCACTTTCTATATTATTGATACTGTGAACCTGGGCCCTTGCTGGCCCTGGAGGAATGGCCCTCCCAAGCCTGACTAATTTCTAGGAATAGCAAACAACTCACCTGGGAGCTAACCAGGCAAGCCAGAGCCCATGCTCTACCTACCCCCTTTTCAGGCTCTCATGGGGTCTTATACTCTGGGGTCTATCTATAATCACCCAGGGCCAGGCCCCAGACAACTCAGGAGAACCCCTCTAGCCCAGAGCCTGCTGAAATTATTCAAATTAGCCAATCTTCAGCCTGCTTATTCTTCCCGTTCCTTCTGTGGAAACTGCAGTGAAGGTTCTTGCCTGCATTGCCCCTTGCTCCCTCTGCCTTCTGATTGGCCCCGGAGCTTCCCCTCCCCACCATAGTCCTGCATGGCACGGCATGACTCTTCTTTGGAAATGTGAATAAAGAGTTGTTTTTCCAGTGGCAGCCATCTTCTGACCGGCTGGCCTCACCAGACCTGAACAACAATAATTTACCCAAGTTTTAAATCCTTTACTGGAAGATTCTGGAGATGAGGATGCCAGTGGGTGAGGTCTGCACTCACCTGCTGCTGAAACTGAGCAAGGTTAGGTGGTGTCTTGGGAACGTTATCGTCAGTCCGGGTGTCCAAGTCCTCTGCAGTGGGCGGATGCCCAAAGATCAGGAAGTTCTTCATGAACTCCTGGGGGTCATCCAGCCAAAGGTAGGAGTACCTCTCAAAGGAGTCCTGGTACTCTTCAGCCTCTTTCATTGCATTGATGACCAGGCTGGACACCTCCTCCCGAATCTCTATGAGGTCTGTCATGTCCTCCAGATCCGTCTGAGAGGGGGCAGGAGAGATGCAAACAGGTGTGGCATCTCTGTTCTTGCCTGACTAGACTCGTTCTTCCTGCCTTGGAAAGTAGCTCTGCTGGTGAAGGTGTAGCTAAGCTCTTATGACAGGATGCAGGGAAATATGGGCTCATTGTTATGAATTGCAGACTGCATGCAGTTGGGCTGGGGTCTACCAAGTAAGTCTCCTCTTTTATAAACATTTAGTTGTTAAAAAAAATTGTAAATGTTAATGCAAACAGTTAAACACATCTCCTCCAACCTCCTTTCCTGGGGGAGATGAGTGCCTATGCCTCTTGCACCCCCAGACTTGACCCTGGCCTAGGTACTCCATGGGGCATGGTGGGTGTCTGGTGCATTTGGAATGGATGGAGGCATGTTTGTCTCAGTGCCTGAGTGCTGTGGCAATCATAGTGTTCAAATTACAGAATGGAGTAACCATCAGGAAGTGGTTCACTTGGCATTGTGCTAGGGGTAAGGGACGGTCAAGGAAAGACACTCGGGCAGATTGGCAGGAGAAGCCACTCTGGGGAGGAAGATGGATTTGACAGGGGGCACAGGGACTCTGATTTGTCTGCTAGTGCAGGTAGCTCCTCATCACATTCAGAACCATTGTCATTGTGAATGTGTGGGGCTGGGTGTTGCCCAGTTAGGAAGGTGATTCCAAACTGGGAAGGCAACTGGCAGCCATGTGGGGAGAGTGGGTCAGGCCATGGGAAGCCAAGACTGACCTTGTAGCTCATCCTGCCCTTAGCCAGCCGGGGGATGAGCCTGGCTACGTTGTAGATGTCATTGACTAGGCCCTCAATCAGCGCCAGGAAGCCACGCTCTGAGCCCACCTCCAGGGACGGATTGAAGGTGAGCCCCTCCTCATCCAGCTCCATGCGGATCTCAAACAGGGGTGCGATGCTCTCCTGAAATAGGCCGGCTCAGGGTCAACACTTCTGCCCTGAAGTGATTCTCAGCCCATCGAGTGATTCTCAGCGTCCAGATGGCCCACTCCAGGCTCTGGCTGAAGTGTGGCTACCTTCTGCTGGCCGGGACCACCTTAGGGAGCAGATACCTTGGGGGAGCATCTACCTTAAGGGAGCATACTTGAACCGTCCATGCCCAGCACCCAGCCACAAGGCCGAATGCAGGCTGGGGCAGGCCAGGGCAAGACCTCAAGGCCCTATCTGCTTCCTACCAGCTGCATATCATTGGGGAGCCACTGAACTCCCCGTTTCCCCAGATAGATAAAAACAAACACCATCATTTTACAGAATGGAGACATTGATGGTTCACTGGGTTTTGTGAGGATTAAGTGGATTAATAACATGCAAGGCATGAACAATGAATGGCAGCTGGACAGGCCCTCACCTCAGAGTTCCCAATTATAAAACCGGGTCTCTGTGTGCTCCCAGTTCCCCTCCCAAGGCCGTGGGGCTGTGTCAGCAGCCTCTTCGGAAAGTGAGGTGATCGAGGCCAAGTCTAGCACTCCGTCAGACCAGAGACTCTCGGTGTGAGTCACTGACACCCCAGCACAAGTCCCTGTCTGCACCGAGGGTGATGGCCTCTCAAGCCCACTGGTTTTGCTATAAGCATGGGAGGCTGCTCGCTACTCTCTGAGTCAGGTGCTGGTTAGCAGGAACAGATGGCTGTCATGGACTCAGGTGAGCAGAGTTTTCTGAAGACCAATTCAGAGGTCTCTATTCCTGCCACGGGGCCACTTACAAATAGGAGGGCTCCCTGGAATTTTTGGAGAAGGATGTTTTACTACCAGGGCACTGTTATGGCTTTGCCCCTCACTTTGTGGCTACAAATCATGGCTAGTTAACGTTATTGCTGACTCTCTGCACCTCTGGGTTTGCTTGGTGGCCCTCACAGGTGGTGGTGACAACTTTCATTAATAGAATTTGGGGTCTGTGACTAGTTACCAACCAGCCTCTGAGACATACGTGTTGGGCTCAGCACAATTCATTCACCCGCCATGGCCTGTCTGGGGCAAGTCACTGCCACCATCCTTTCCTATGGGTGGGCTGTGTGTGATGGTGGGTGGGTCTTTGACCTTGTCTTCCTGGCAGTGTTCCAAATCATCTGGGAACCATTGTAATAAAAAGACACAGGCAGGGAAGGGACAAAACACATCTCCCTGCACAACCCCTTTGCCGACCTGGCTGTACTTTCACTCAGCCCAGCAGAGAGTTGAGTAGGTTGGTGGCTGAGGTGCTGACAAGAACCACCCCCCATCCTCACGGGTGGAGCACAGTGCTACCCACCCCTGTTACCTGGGGAGGGTAAGGTGGGACAACCCTGGGGTCTGTTAAAGTTTTCTGTAGCCAATTGTTACAGCAGACTCAAGGTGAGCGTCTGTCCTGAGTGCCAAAGACTGTGCACTGGACTTCTATTATTTTTTGTTTGTTTGTTTGTTTTTAAGAGCTAGGATCTCTCTCACTCTGTCACTCAGGCTGGAGTGCAGGGGCCTTATCATAGCTCACTGAGGCCTCTAACTCCTGGGCCCAGATGATCCTCCTGCCTCAGCTTCCCAGTAGCTGGGACTACAGGATGCACCATCAGGCCTGACTAATTTTTAAATTTTTTGTAGTGATGGAATCTTGCTATTTTGCCTAGGCTGGCCTTGAACTCCAGGGCTCCAGGGATCCTCCCTCTTGGCCTATCCTAGTACCAGGATTACAGGTGTGAGCCGCTATGCCCATCCAGGACTTTTCAGATTTAAAACCAGGACAAGTTGGTTACCCTGGGCAGATTTCGAAAAGTCAGTTTATTTATAAAATGATTGCCAGTTCTTTCATCAGGAGATTACCAACTGTAGATTCTTTTTTTTTTTTGTAGACTGGGTCGAGTGCCATGGCGTCACACTGCTCACAGCAACCTCCAGCTCTTGGGCTTAAGCGATTCTCTTGCCTCAGCCTCCCGAGTAGCTGGGACTACAGGCGCCCGCCACAGCGCCCGGCTATTTTGTTTTGCAGTTCGGCCGAGGCCGGGCTTGAACCCGCCACCTTTGGTATATGGGGCCGGCGCCCTACTCGCTGAGCCACAGGAGCCGCCC